>VMDO01000070.1:414507-492917 GCA_007922755.1 Pedetes capensis | reverse complement strand
ATGGAGGCCCCTCAGACAGCGCAGGGTACCCTTCAGCTCTGCACCCCCTGAGCCAGTCCAGGGTGCAATGAGTACAAGAGGAAGGGCAGTTGGGGCTGGCTGGGATCTCTTGTGGGACTAAAGGAAGCTAGAGGCAACAATGAGAGGGCTCCACATGGCTGTTCTTTTCTCAACCCCAAGCCCATGCATTTTAGGGTACAGCTTTACACTCAGTGCTAAGAAAATAAGAGAAATTTCCAGCTCCAGGAGCCACTGGATTAAACAATTGAACCAAACCAGACATGGTGGCACATACCTATAATCCCAGCACTTGGGAGGTGGAGGTAAGAGGATCACAAGTTCAAGGCTGTCCTGGGCTACAGAGCTAGACTCTGTCTCAACAAACTAAAAATGGAACTATAAAAGCACTAGAAGAAAACAGGAGAGTTTCTGATTATGTTTGGAGTTGGAAAGACCATTCTAGGCCTAAAACCTTGAAGCCATAAAGAAAAAGAAATGGTTTTCGTGTTTTTGAAAAAAATGCATGGATTTACTCATAAGAAGATAATTTAAAAATTTAAAATATGTTGAGATTCCATTTCTCTCATATCAGGCTGGTAGAAATCCAAAGGCTTGATAACATTCTTTATGTAGTACAGGAAGATTAGGCATGTGCATCATTGCCAGAGGAGAGGCACCACTTCATGTAAGCCTATGGGAAAAAATATGGAACTCTCTACGGAAATCTAAAGACCCCTGTGGTGGGCAGAATTCTCAGGTGATCCTCACTAGCCTCACCTTTGTGTGATTTCTCCTTCCCTTGTGTGTATAGGAACCTGTGAAAATGATAAGACTGTGAACTCACTGATTAGAGTCCATTTAGGTGCCGTGGAGTCAGTATCTGACTCATAGCGACCCTATGTACAACAGGCAAAACACTATTGCCCTGCTTTTCTGCTGTTCATAGGGTTTTCAATGGCAGATTGACTTTTGGGAGTGGGTTGCTGGGTCGGGCTCCCAAGCCTACAGCACCTGGTGTTCCCAGGCGGTCTCCCCTCCAACTACGACCCTGCTTAGCTTCCAAAGATGGCTTCAGGCGATTAGAGTCTATTGAATGGTAAAAGCAATCATGCAGATGTAGGTAGGTGCCAAGTCAATTGACTTTAAGATTAGATTAGCCTGAGTGGGCTGAGCCTAATCTGGCAAGCCCTTTGAAATCAGTGAGTTTTCCCTGGCACAAAGCAGCCATTGATTTGAAGCAGGAGAAAGATCCATTTTACCATTTCTGACTTGAAGTTGGAGGGAGCCACATGGCGAAGAGTATGGGCACTCCCTGGGAACAGAAGGAGGTCCTCAGTCAATAGCCAGCAAAACAGCAGGGATCTCAGCTCTACAACCCAAGGAACCAAATTCTACCAACAAGAACGAGCTTGGAAGTAGATTTTCCCAAGCACCTCCAGACATGAACTAAGGCTTGCCCACACTTTGACTTTGCATGGACCCTGCCACACTATGCTAAACTTTCTACCTGTAGATGGGGAGCTAATCACCGGGTGTTGCTTTAAGCTGCTGAGTTTGTGCTGATCTGCTATACAGCAATAGGAATTGAATGTAGGCTGGGCGGAGTGGCACACACCTGTAATCCCAGTAGCTGGGGAGGAGGCGCAGGAGGATCACAAGTAGGAGACCAGAGGTAGTCTTTGTAATTTAGTGAGACCCTGTCTCAAAAAAGTTTAAAAAAATGAGCTAGGTGTGCCAGTCGGTGGTCCAGCACTTGCAAAGCACGCAAGCTCGAGGCCCTGGGTTCAATCCCCCCAGTACCACAAAGGAAAAAAAAAAAAGACCTTGACTGTGATACTTTCAGTCCACTTTTGGGATTTATCCTATGAATATATGTATACACATATGAAAGAGTGCCTGCAGCTATAGCCCTGTGGTATCCGATTCCGTCAGATCTCGGAAGCTAAGCAGGGTCGGGCCTGGTTAGTACCTGGATGGGAGACCGCCTAGGAACACCAGAAGCTGTAGGCTGGGAGAAGGACCTGGCAACCCCCTCCCAAAAATCAATCTGCCATTGAAAACCCTATGAACAGCAGAGAAGCACTGACAATAGTGTTTCCCCTGTTGTACAGAGGGTCGCTATGAGTCGGATACCGACTCGACGGCACCTAACAACAACAACAACAACATGAAAGAGTCTATATACATGATTATTTATTAAAGCATTGTTCATGAAACTAAAACAAAAAATAAAATAAAACAAAAAACCAACTCTGGGGCTGAGGGTATAGCTCAGAGATAGAGCACATGTTTAGGAGGTGCCAGGCTCTGGGTTCAATCCACAGCAGCAAACAACTAGAAAGAACTCAAATGCCCATCAGTGGGGAACTGGTTAAGTGAGTTATTTCAATCCGTATAATAGGATATTATGCAGTGATATAAAAGAACCAGGAAGTTCTCTAATTAGTAAGGAAGAGCTGTAAGATGTGTGACTAGTAAAAAAAGAAAAAAAAGCTACAGGATTATATATATAGTTTGTTAGCTTTTATGTAAAAATGAGAGTTAAGAATATATAGTCATTTTTGCTAGGCATGGGGGTGTGTACCTATAATCCCAGCACTTGGGAGGCTGAGGCAAGAGGTTTGATGCAAGTTTGAGGTCAGCCTGTTCTACACAGAGAGTTCCAGGCCAGCCTGTGGCAACATAATGACAACACTCTGTCTTAATGAAAAAAGAAAAAAAGATTACATAGTCATTTTTGTAGGTGCATAAAGAAACTGAAAGAATGTAGGAGATGCTAATAGAAAGTGACCTGTGGCGACTTGTTGTTGTTGTTGTTAGGTGCCGTCGAGTAGGTATCCGACTCATAGCGACCCTCTGTACAACAGGGGAAACACTATTGTCAGTGCTTCTTTGCTATTCATAGGGTTTTCAATGGCAGATTGATTTTTGGGAGGGGGTTGCCAGGTCCTTCTCCCAAGCTTACAGCACCTGGTGTTCCCAGGCGGTCTCCCATCCAGGTACTAACCAGGCCCAACCCTGCTTAGCTTCTGAGATCTGACGGGATCGGATGCCACAGGGCTACAGCTGCAGGCTGTGGTGACTAGGAGTCAAAATAGGACAAGAGAGGCAAAGGCAGAGTGAGACTTCTCATTTATGCTTTATATAGAGTTTTTTTTTTTTTTGAACCATAAGAACATACTAATAGATGAAAAATCAAATAAAATGATTATTTAAAAATGAATCATTGAAATATATGAAATTAAAAAAAAAAGAAAGAAAGAAAGAAAGAAAAGAAAAAGAATCATTGGCATGTTATTTTCCAGCTTCTTTCTGGCCCTGAGCCCACACCATTGTTTCACGTCCATAGGTTAATCCTGGAGTTTGTCCTCCAGGCAGGCCTTGACCTCTGGCATTCCTACTCCCTGTACCTTCTACCCAAGGTTCCCTGGAGACAAGAATTTGGATAGCTGTGTCTGGGCAGGTCTTCTCTCTGGGGCTCAGTTTCCCCATCTGTGAAATGGGGATGATAATACCTCATTGGGAGAAGGACCCTGTAGCCCACTCCCAAAACCATTAGCCATTGAAAATCTTATGAAGAGCAGAGAAGCACTATCAAACGTAGTGCAGGAAAATGAGCCCCGTAGGCTGGAAGGCATTCAATAAATGACTTGGGAAGAGTTGCCTCCTCAAAGTAGAGTTGACCTTAATGATGGGAATGGAGTAGAGCCCTTGGGACCTCCATTTGCTGATGTGGCATGACTCAAAATGAGAAGAAACACAGTGGCTGCAACAGTGGGCTCAAACATAAAAAAAAAAAAAAGATCGTGTGTATGGCAGAAGGTCGGTACTGTTTTGTTCTGTTATACATGGGTCAGTATGAGTTGGACCTGACTCTATGGCACGTGACAACAGCAACATTACCTCATTGGTTAATGGGGTAGGAATGAGAAAACCCATGTCAAACGCTTGACCCACAGCAGGTGCCCAACAACAGTGTCTGTGCTGGCTGTGATGCAGGAAAGACCATTCCACACAGAGGAATGTCATCGAGCGTATAGTAGATGGACAACAAAGGCACGAGCAGCTCCTTTTGCTTCCAGCCCATCACTGTGTGACTGTGGTCTGATTCTCCCCTCTCTTGTCTCTGCTCCTTCAGTCCCAAATAAGAGCCTTGAACTGAATGAGCTCTCAGATTTAAATGAGATTTAACTTCCATGATCACGGAGGACACTTTCTCATTTCAGATATGGGTTAGTGAGGCCCAGACTGGGTGGCGATTTGCTCAAGGTCAAGGGCACATCAGAAGCAGAGCCAGGACTGGTACTGAGTGCCCCTGACTTGCAGCCAGGCCCTTGACCCACATGCCTCTCCCCGCCCACATACATTTGTGTCCAAGCAGCCACGCGGAGGCCCAGGGAGACTCTCTCCCCTGGATTCTCCCTACCTTCCCAGGTTCTGTTTAGGAATATAGAAGGGGTGCTGCCACCCAGCCAGGAGGTGTAGAAGGACAAGCTCCTGTGGAGGGGCCTCCCCTGAGGGAGGGTGGAGACAGTGAAGGGCTAGGACCTCTTGAGTGCCCTGTCTCCATGGCAGCCTCTGCCTCCCACCTGCAGCTCCCAGACTCCCAGCCAGCTGCCACTGAGCTCCTGGCCTTAAGGGAGTTCCTTTCCCCTCCCCGGGCCAGAGAGAGGTGTCAGCGGGCCCTGACCACCATTTAGATGCTCCCGGGCTCCAAGTGCAGTCTTATCCCTGGGTTTCATGAAACCCTCAGGATCCTGGACTGTGCAGCCTGTGTTTCTTGTTTCATTAGTGTGAAGTTGGCTTCTGATATCTGAGCTGTGAGCTGACATAGGCATTTGAGTGTTTCTTTTATCGCCTCTGTTTCCGATGGAGAAATACGTCTGTCTGCTTTCCCAGTCAGCTTCCGCAGCGCTCTGTTGCTCATCACTGCCGCTTTGGGGAGACGGGGCTGTTTGCTGCTCTGCAAGCTGATGTGCACAGAGCATAGAGAGACCCGTGGATTCCAGACTGACCCGTGGATTCCAGACTGACTCCTCTAATCCTGTTTTGACTGGTTTAATCTGGTTTTAGTGAGGTTTGCACAGTTCCTACTCATGGCAGCTAGTTTTTACTGGTGGGCTCAGTCGCAGCACATTTGAGTCTATTTGACTCTCTAGAGTTGGTGTGTGTTTTGGTTTGGGGGAGTTTAACATCAATAAACATTTATTTTGTACTTGCCCTATGGCAACATTGTGGAGTCTAGGTGCCTTATGTCTATGAATTCATATGATCCTTACAACTACCTTGCAGATAGGGAGTGCTGATTTTACACGTGGAAAAGCTGAGGCAGAAAGTTTAAGATACATGGCCCACGTTGCACAGTTACTGAGTGGTAGAGCTAGGGTTTGAACTTGCTCTCTGGCTCCAGAGTCTGTGCTTCTAACCTACCTCAATGCTACACTCCATCTCTGCAGAGTGAGCACTAGAAGCATTTCCAGATTTTTTTATTCGTTTTGAGACAGGAACTTACCATGTAGCCCAGGCTGGTCCTGAACACACAATCCTCCTCTCTCAGCCTCCTGAAGGCTGGGATACAGGCGTGCGCCACCATGTCCACTCATTCTGCTTTTGCTGGCACGGGCTGCTTCATACTGTCTTGATCTGCACTCACCCTCGATGATGGCAAATTCCAATTAACACACAAGAGCTCAGGCCACATCCATCCTTGAAATGGAAACTACTATGTAAGTTTGCTGCCTGCAGCCGTAGCCCTGTGGCATCCGATCCCGTCAGATCTCGGAAGCTAAGCAGGGTCAGGCCTGGTCAGTACCTGGATGGGAGACCACCTGGGAACACCAGATGCTGTAGGCTTGGGAGAAGGACCTGGCAACCCCCTCCCAAAAATCAATCTGCCATTGAAAACCCTATGAATAGCAGAGAAGCACTGACAATCGTGTTTCCCCTACTGTACACAGGGTCGCTACGACAGCACCTAACAACAACAATAATGTTAGTTTGCTAGGGCTGCTGTAACAAAGTCCCACCAAGTTGGGTGATTAAGACAATAGTAATGTATGTTCTCACAGTTAACTAGAAACCAGAAGTCCAAGATCAAGGTGTCAGCAGGGCTCTGGCAGCTTGTCCCTCTGTCTGGCACCTCCAGGGGACAACACGTTCCTTGCATCTTCTGGCTGCTGGTGGCTCTGGGTGTTCCTTAGCTTGTGGCTAGCTTCTGCCTCTGTGGCCACATTGCCTCCTCATCTTCTGTGTCCTGTGGTGTATCTCATGTGGACACTTGTCAGTGGACATAGGGCCAGTCAAATAATATAGGACAATTGCCTCATCTCCAGATTCTTAGCTTCATGGCATCTACAAGGATTCTTTTTTCCAAATAAGGTTACACTCACAGATTCCAGAGATGAGGAAGTGGACAAATCTTTTTGTGAGCCTCCATTCCACCTCAAAACCCTTACAGCCACATCCTGGTATTTCCCCCTTCGGACCCAGCTCTTTAAAATGATTCTTCTCTTGGCCTAGGAATGGGAGAAGAGCGTGGCAATCCACCCCCAAGGCAATCCCGAAACAATCAGCCTTTGAAAATCCTTTGAGGGTCGCTTTGAGTTGGACACGACTTGACGGTCCCTAACAACAACAGCAACAACAATTGGCCTGGGACTCACCCTATCATCGGGGCTTTATCACTTCTACATAGGGACCAAAAGGGAAAGTGTAAACTGTGCTCACAGCTCTGGAAGAGCCTCTTGCCCTTGTCAGGACTCATCTATTTATTAATATTCCCGGCTGGAATGATGAGGACTTCCAGGAAACGTCAAGTGAGATGCGGAGACGTTCCTGTAAACAGACACTCCAGGACCACACCAGCTCTCAGGATGTTCCCGGGCGATGACACCAAGGCACTCCTTCGCAGTGTTCTTCAGCAAAAGTGATGCCAGTCAAAGGATGGCATATAATTAAGAGAAGGGGAGCCATCACCCCCAAATACCCAAATATCCTCCAAATAGCCATCACCCTCAAATCTCCTGGAACTATTGGAGGATGGTTTGAAAGAACTAGTCTTCTAGATACAGATGGAGGGTGGAGAAATGGCAACGTTACACAGCGAAGAGACCTCCCAAGGAAACAGCACGCGGGAGTCGTTGGGCTCGGCTGTCTCCCAATGCTCACGACACAGACATATTACAGGGAAGGGAAAGCCATATTTCTCTTTTCTGCATTTCCCGACTGACAACCACAAACACCACCAAGTGCAAGAGCTAACTGAGTTCTTGGACAGTGGTGGTTGCTTGCAGGGCAGCGAGGTGAGAGGTCTCAGGGCGTGGGCTCATGCTCCTGTGCTCTCTCTCTCTGACAGCTGTGTGGCCTTGGACAAGCCAGGGAGTCATTCTGAGGCTTGACTTTCTCATCTGTAAAATGCAGTTAATGGGGTTAGCTGGGGAAAGGGCTGTGCTTGCACCTGCCCTGTGTGGTAAGTAACATGCTATCAAACAGTGACTGGTGGGCTGCGGTCCTTACAGATCCGTGGTCTGCAACCTCAGACCATCTCCTCACCTTGTACTGCTGGAGGGCTGCTTGTTTCCCTGGTGGGCTTGAGAGTGGTGACTGTTTCATACCTGATGCTCAGTCCTGCATGCCCTCCTCTTTGCCAGCCTCACTTTGGCTGTGACTCGCTCACCCTCCACTGGACAAAGAGAACGTCAGAGGGAAGTCCCTTGTCTTTGCTCGGGTAACTCTTGACAGTCATCTCCTCCTCCTTGTTCTGTCTCTCAGGTGATTGTCCTGCTGCTGTGAGAGGCCAGCTCTAGCCTCCTGTGCTCTGGATCCCCTCCCCTCTCACTCCATCAGGGGCTTTGCTCCTCTCTTCACATCACCAATTCCTTCCTTCTACAGGCCATTCCCACCATAGCAGAGACAGTTCCGTATCCTCCATATATGGACAAAACCTTCCCTTCACTGCCTAGTCCACCAGTGCCCTGTTTCTCTGCTTCCCCTTGCACTAAAACTTTCTAAGAAGTCGCCTCTTCTTGTCCTTTCCAATTTACCGCTCCTAATTGCACCACAAAAATGGGAGAAGGGCCTGGCAATCCACTCCCAAGGCAATCCCGAAACGGTCAGCCATTGAAAACCCTATGAGGGTCACTATGAGTGGGATACCGACTTGACGGCACCTAACAACAACAATTGCTGTCTGGGGCTGGGATTTAGCTAAGTTGGTAGAGCTCCGCTCTGCAGTCTCTGAGGTCCCGAGTTTGATTCCCAGCACTGCAAAAATGGGAGAAGGACATGGCAACCCACTCCCAAGGCAATCCTGATAAATAATCTGCCATGGAAAACCCTATGAGGGTTGCTATGAGTCAGACATGACTCAACGGCACCTAACAACAACAAGAAGATAATGTACTCCATCATCTTTGGGCCTGGGATTTAGCTCAGTTGGTAGAGCGCTGTGCTGCAGTCTCCAAGGTCCTGAGTTCAATTCCCAGCACTGCAAAAATGGGAGAAGGGCCTGGCAATCCACTCCCAAGGCAATCCCGAAACACTCAGCCATCGAAAACCCTATGAGGGTTGCTATGAGTTGGATACCGACTCGACAGCACCTGACGACAACAACAACAATTGCTGTCCATCCATTGCCACTCTTCCCCAAGACTGCCCCCAGCAAGCTTGCCCTGTCTTCCTTGTTGCCAAATCTGATGGGCACCTGCCTTTGTCATACTCAACCAATCAGCAGCAAACGATGAAGCTCATCTCTCCCTGCTTCTCCTCAGTGCTGGGGACTGAGCCCAGAGTCTCCAGTAAGCACCCACTCTGACACCTAGCTACCTGCTTAGCCCTCTCCTTCCTTCTTGAAACGCTCCCTTCTGTTGGCTTCTGGACCTACCTGGCTCTCCCCTCCCACCCCATCCCCCGCCCCGCCTCCCTTGGCCACTCCTGCTCAGTGCACGTTACCGCTTCCTCCTCTCCACCAGACTTTTAGAGGAGAGGCTCCCTGTTTTGCCCAGGCTGGCCTTGAACTTCTGGACTCAAGCAACCCTCCTGCCTCAGCTTCTCAAGTAGGGGGATGACAGGTTCACCCCATGGAGCCCAGCCTCTCTGCCAGACTCTTCTGTGGGACCCCAAGCCTCAGTGCTGCCTCCTCTCTTCCAGCCTAAGCTGGGACCCCAAACAGGGCACACCTGCTCTTTATCCCCTCCGTCCCCAGGCTGGAAACCCAGCCACCTCCTCTCTCCTCTCTCCTCTCTCTTCCCCACCACACTCCATCCTGCCTCCACCTCCACAGGTCCACTTCTGATCACCACTGCCACCAGGCGCCTTCAAGCCTCAGCCTTACCAGCCTGGGTTTCAGTGGCTTCCTATCTGGCCTCTCTGAAACCACTTTTACACTGTAATGATCTATTCTCTACAGAGCAGCCAGACTGAACTTTTGTGCAGGTAAATCAGATTATTTCACTCCCACTTTTAAATCTCCTCAGTGGCAGAAAACAATTTCAGCTCCTTCCTACAGCCTCGGGGTCCTGCATGACCTGCCTCAGCTTCTTTCAGCCTCCTCTGCTCCTCTGTCACCTTCCACACTGTCATCCAGCCACTCCTGCTGGTGCCCAGCCCCGGGGCTTTTGCTCTTGCAGATCTGGCTTCCTGGAACACCTGCCCTGGATCCTGGTGTGGCTATATTGGTCCTTCAAGCCTCAGGCTGTCTCCTGTCTGACTCCCACATTACTCCAGGCTCTTAGGCTCTGTGCATGTCTTCATTGCACTCAGGCTGGGAATGACTTCTTGGCCTGTTTTTTGGTTTTGGTTTTGGTTTTGTTTTTGGTTTTGTTTTTGTTTTTTTTTGTTTTTTTTTTTTTTTTGCTTATTTATGTGTCTATCTTCCCATTAGATTGCAAACTTCACAACAGCAGGACCTGAGTCTGTGTGGTTCAACCCTCAATACTCAGCCCCCAGCACAGAGCCCGGCACATAGCTGATGCATAGCAAGTATTTATTGAATGAATGAAAAAAAAAAAAAAATCCAACAGTACAGCATGGCACGGCACAACACACTTCTAAGGTGCCCAGAATCTCATCTCCCACCAGCTCCAGCATGCTATGGTGGTAGAACATTCTGTCCATCTCTGGGCCTGGGGAAGGGGGATCCCTTTTACAACACAATCCAAAGGCCCCAGGGAAGCCCAGCACTTCACAACAAACCCCAACATGCTGCAACATTAGGCCTGGCCTGGATCTTGGTCTCAGTCGCAGGAATCACTGCCCTGAGCTCTATTCATGTCCAGCTGATCCCATAGTGGGGCACAAGGCACCATGAGCCTTGGATGGAGTGCTGTTTGGGACCCATCAAGTCCAGAGGCTTGGGTGCAGGCCAGCTACTCTGTTCAGTCTCCAGAGAATGGTCTATTCTGGGCACCCAGAGCAGCTGGGAGGAGTCCAGGCCTCTAGGGAGAGGGGAGGGGGCCTGGGCCTCTGCTCTTCTGTGTGTGCTTAGGTAGGTTGCTGCCCCACTGGCTTCTCCTCCCCTGTAGAAAGAGTTCAAGAAGGCCACTAGGGAACCATGAACACAGATGGGAAACCAAGGACCAGAGGGGTCAGTGTTGCCTACGGGCCTTCCTGAGAGAGAACAGAGTCACCACCCACCTCTTAGGAAGGCCAGAGGGCTCCAGGGGAAATCTCACTGGTGTCTCTTGCCTGCTGCTCTACCCCAGGCCTTTGGACAAGACCCCTCTCTGAGCAAGAATAAGATAGAGAATGAGTCACCAGGATGGATGGGCCATGGAAAAGGAAAGTGGGGTGTTTGCTGCCCCCTCCCCCCCGCCAGGTCCTGCCCTTTTCCTCTGCTTCTTGGCCAAGGAAACCAGTGAGTCACGAGATTCCACTGAGATGGGCTCAGCGCCAGGCTCTGTGATGACGGAGGCCATTCCTGGCTCTGCTCTCTTCCCTTGCTTGGCATTCCTGCCTCCAATACACAGACAGACAGACAAGGACAGGCAGACAGCCAAAAACCCCAGGCAGCCACACTGCCACTGGAATGGATACACAGATACCTAGTAGACAGGTAGACACAGACAGGGACAGTCCTCTAGCCACACGGACAGACATACAGCCAACCAACACACACACACAGGCAAACAATACATTGACAGACAGACAGATGCAGGACAGCATACAGACAACACTGACATAGCTCCATGGGCTCAGACATACAAACGGCAGGCAGACAGGTAGGTGGGTAGACAAGCACACAGACAGACAAGGATCAGCAGCCAGCCAAAATGTCCAGACACACAGACATGAAGGCGTGTAGCACATAGCAGGCAGATGGACAAGCAGATGCAGCCTGAGAGCCCCTCAAGCCCAAACACCCCCAAACACAGCTACTTTCACACGGGAGCACATGCACACACACAATATACATGACTGACACGGGCAGCTCACAGAGGAGG
The DNA here is from genome assembly GCA_007922755.1 of Pedetes capensis. Lineage (NCBI taxonomy): Eukaryota > Metazoa > Chordata > Mammalia > Rodentia > Pedetidae > Pedetes > Pedetes capensis. The sequence continues at coordinate 481,479 of VMDO01000070.1, read as the reverse complement.
ATTTGTGGCAAAGATAGGCCAGGGGCCCCTGGGCCAGCCCTCAGTCCCAGGTCCGTGAGGCTGATCAGGAAAGCAGGCATCCTGGGCATGCATTGTGCTGAAGGCAACCTCCTACCCAGAGAATAGGACATTGACCAATTCTGAGGTGCCTACCTTGCAGTAAGATGAATGGAGTTTAGACAGGAAAAGGGACTTCCCAACCAGGAGGGAGTTGAGACCTGCTGTGGGTGATGAACAGTGCCTGAGGGGAAAGGAGTGGGTTGGCGGTGGGTAAAGAGCCTGTGTTCTGGCTGTGCAACTCAGGGCAAGTCTGTTGGTCTGAGCCTCAGTTTCTCTTCTAGGCTTTGTCCTCCCAGGTCCCTGCAGGGAACAGAGGGGCAGCTCTTGGGTGCCTAAGTGCCAATGCTGGAGCCCAGAGTATTCCTTCCTCCACCCTCACCACCAGGGCAGGCCCCCCTTGGTGACTCACCCCCAGTGCTCCAAAGCAGGGGGTAACCCAGCTACAAGTGCCCGTTGTCCTGGTCTCTCCTTCTCTGCCAGGGGCTGGCTGGCTGAGGGTGGGGGGAGGTCGGCGTGAGGGCAAAGAGAATCCCCATGCTCCTCCCTTCAACCCGGGTGGCATGGGAGGATCAGGCTGGGGACAGCGACATCCAGGTGTAGTCTCTTTCCTCCTCCCTGCAGGTAGAGTACTCTGGCCCTGCCCAACCTGTTGGAAGAAGGGGGATTGTGCAATGGGGAGGTACAAGGTGACAGCCCGCCGGCCTGGCAGACAGAGGCGCCATTGTTTGGGGCCGAGGCCCATGCACGGGTTAGATCTGAGGCAGGAAGGGGTGCTCTGCAGGGGGCACCAGCTGGCTGGGCTCCTGCCTTTGGGCCCAAGTAGAATGCCCGTGGGCTTGTCGGAGGGGGTGATGCCCTGAGGTGCTCACTGGACTGGGGAGGGCAGACCCCACAGAGGCCAGGGGGTGCTCAGGAAACCTGCACACCACACCCAGCTCCTGGGGATGAGCAGCCCAGGGCAGCCGCAGGTCCCTGATTCATCTTCCTTTGGATTCCAGTCATGCCTGGGAGCTGCTGTGGCTTGGGACAGTCCCCCGCCTGGGGTCACTGGGAAGGGAGTGTGCATGGCTACATATCCTGCTGAGGGGTCAGAGACCGGCTTGGAGATCTTTGCCCGGGGAATCAGGTTCAAAACTCAGAGCTCAGTTACCGGCTACATCCCGTTCGCTGGGAAAACTCCTCTGCCCCACAGTAAAGCCCGTTAGGAAGTCCTTCCTGGGGTCACAACACAATCTTTTCTGCTTGAGTTGCAGTTCTGCCCTCTGAAGAACGACTTCCACCGACCCAAGCCCCGAGGAGGACCATCACGTGTTTGTCGTCCTTGGAAGGTCCCTTTCCGGGAGGCCGCTGGCCCCAGTCTGGTGCTACCGGCTAAAGGCGACTCCAGGTGCGAACGAGCCGGCCCCTCCCTCCCGCGGCCGGTGGCCAGGGCGGGCGGGCGCGGCGGCGGGGCGGTACAAAAAGCGGTCCCGCCCAGTGTTCCGCACTTGACTCCGGGTCCGGCAGTCGCGCGGAGCCAGGAAGGCGGAGGCTCGCTGGGCAGCCTGGGTCCAGCCCACACCCCTCACCAGGTAGGGACGTTCCCCTGCTCAGAGGACAGAGGGTGCAGACGGAGAAGGAGTAGACAGGAGGGGACAGGCAGAGGGACCTCCCAATGCAGAGAGGCGCAGTGGAGAGGGGCCGAGGGACACAGGGCAGAAGAGGACAGACAGCAGGACAGGTCGGGAGGTGGCTGGAGGCGGGTTATGAAGGCAAAACGTCAAGGACCCAGATCAGGAATAGTGAAGGGGCAGAGGGATTTGGTGCAACAGAACAGACTTTGAGCTGAGGGATGAGTGTTGGGTGGGAGCCCCAAGAATCCCACAGTCCCGTTTCCTTGTCCTTGAAGGTCCTATGCAAGTCAGAGAGGGGTCCATTTCTTCTATCGCCATATAAGCCAGGGCATGCAGACAGGTCCCTGGCCCCACCCAGCCTAGAGACTCAGGAATCAGGGGCTCCCACTCTGCTGGAACTCCTTGGGATCACAGCTCCAAGTCTCATGCAGGGAGATCTCTCCTTGGTGTGGCAGGGAGTATCTGATGCTCACAACCTCTGACCCTGATCTCTGCCCTCCCTGGGCCCAGGAGGCACCATGTGGCAATGTCCACTGGGGAAGCTGCTGTTGTTGCTGCTGGCTGGCCAGGTAGCCCTGGGTGCCCGGAGGAGTCGCTGGCGCCGGGAGTTTGCACCTGGTCTGCACTTGCGGGGCATCCGGGACGCAGGTGGCAGGTACTGCCAGGAGCAGGACATGTGCTGCCGTGGCCGTGCTGATGACTGCGCCCTGCCCTACCTGGGTGCCACCTGTTACTGTGACCTTTTCTGCAACCGCACCATCTCCGACTGCTGCCCTGACTTCTGGGACTTCTGCCTCGGAGTGCCACCCCCGTTTCCCCCCATCCAAGGTGGGCACCAGGATGACCAGGAGGGTGGGTCGACTTGTCAACCCCAGGTTCAGCAGGGCTCAGGAGCAAGGCTGATACATGGGCATTTCCAGGGGAGGCTCTGCAGAATCTGGAAAAGAGACCCTGCCCCAAGCCCTACCCTTCTAGGAAGTCCTGCATGGTCTAACTTGACTCTCTCCTGTAAGACAGAGAGAGATCCTTGGGTGGGACTCTAAATCGGCCCAGGGGAAGGGCAGCCAGCCTCTTGCCTTTCTTCCAACTAGTCTCCATTCCCAACATGGAAGTCACTGGCCCTGCCTGCTCACTCGCCCTCAGGCTGATAGAATATGCAGGGGTTGGCCAGGGTCATTTAGCCATTCTTCTGCCTTTGCTCAGAATTCTATACTCCTGAGATTGGGCAGACCTGCGAGGTGGGTCAGGTCTGTTCTGCCCTTCAGCCTTCACACTCCATTTTTTCTCTTACCCTCGTCCTTGTTCCATAGGAGAATGATTGGGATTCCTTCCGCAGTTCTGCGGGGGGCTTTGGGCTGGGAGAGCACACATCTGAGTTGCTATCCCAAAGTACTGTGTTACCTCCAGGGAGCTGCTTACCTGCTCTGTGCCTCAGTTTCTTCATGCCCATTCCATGCCCCCTCTTTAAGCTCTGGCTCATTTAAATGGCAAAAGATGGCAGGAACCTTGGCTGGCATCCAGGTGAAGCAAGAAGGATTGAGGGTGGAGTCTGGGGCAACTTGCCATGTGGCAGTTGGTGTGGGGCCCTGCAGGCGATGTCTTAAGCTATAGTTTGGCCTTAGATTCAATGAGGGCTGGGGTTATTGGGTAGATGTGTGTGGCCAAGATGACCTTGGGAGGCTGTGGGGCACCCAACTTCTGAGGAGCTGGCCATCGAAGCCCACCGTCTCTTGTCCTCTTCCTTCTACCAGGATGCATGCATGGGGGCCGCATCTACCCTGTCTTTGGAACCTACTGGGACAACTGTAACCGTTGGTGAGTGTTTGGGGCTTGGAGAGGGCTTGTCTTACAGGCCTTGTGACCAACAGACATGGTTCGAATGCTATCCTTGCCACTCACTTACTGGGATGAGTCCTTTGCCTTCTCTGAGCCTCAGTTTCCTCATCTATAACATGGGGATTTTAACAGTGACCATGCTACCTCCAATAGCAGCATTCTAGCAACATTCCTAGGAGTGGTCAGCTGTGGCTGCCTGGCTGGGTGCCACCCTTGAACTTGAAGCCCTTCTCCACCCCTCCTGGCTCGGGCTGGGCTACTGCCCCTCCCAACTGTTCTTTCTGTCATGGGAGTGTCCCAGGAGGGGACGCCAGGAAGGAAACCTCTGACTGCAGCATCCGCTGCCCCGGCCCGGATGAGGGTCAGGGATGGTTGAGCTGGCAGCCGGCCAGCAGGCCTGTAGCAGGGCCTTCCCTGGAATGTGGTCCTCCCGCCTCTCCGCCCCTCCCCACTATTCCTGGCAGGAGGAGAAAGGGGTCACCAGTGCCCTGTACTCTGAGATGGGAAGCGGAGCAGGGTCTGGTAGGAAGCCTGCCGGCCTTACTGGAAATAATGGGGTCTCTGCGGCTGGGAGGAGGCGGCCCTGCGCCAGCTCTGCTCCCCCCACCCCCGCTCTGGACTGGGAGGCTCCAGGGAGAAGGAAACTTTTTGGAATGCGTTGCACAGAGCTGTTTCCATTGCCTCACCAGGGTGAGGGGTGCTTGGGTCACAGCGAGAGTCGTGCATGACGGAGTGTGTGGGGGAGAGAATGTGTGTGTGTGCGGTGTGAGTGGACGTGCCGTGTGTGAGTTCAGAAGAGTGGAACGTGCCTTCAGGCTTCTGCGGCTCCTGATAGGGTGGACATTCAGGAGTTAACACTCTCTCCCACTCCTGTCCCAGGAGTCCCAGGCCCCTTTGGAATGCTGGGACCTGCTGCCACCAGCCCTGTCTAGACCTGCTTGGGTAGCCCTGGGGCACAGGAGGTGGGACAGGAAAGCACTGGCTGACCCCTGCCTGCCCCTCAGGACAGCTCCTGATTGCCAAGTACCCTGCACATCATCCCACCTGAGAGGGTGTAGGTGCATCCGCGCACCTTCTAGGCTGGACACACCCTCCAGGGATGCTTCCAGAGGGCCCAGGGGCACTGCCCAGTGTGCTGGGGGGAAGTAAGGGCAGGGAGCCTCCCCACCCCCACAGACTCCTCCAACTCTCCAAGCACCACCCACTGACTCCAGGCTTGGAGAGCCAGCCATACTGGGGCTCAGCTCCCCTTGAGGCTCCTTATAAGGTGACACAGGAGGCGGGTGCCTCGGGCTGGCCTGGAAGGAGGCAGTTTAGCATCGTGTAATAGCAGAGTTATGAGCTTATAAAAGCATCTTAACATGCATAGAATTCAACCCTTCCGTCGAAACCTAGTTATTAAAGACCTGTTGTATCACAGGCACTGTGCTGGGCCCAGGAGGTACAGCCACAATGCTACAGACACAGTCCTTGACCCATGGAAGCTTCTAGTCTCTTGGTGAAGGACACAGAAAAATCGCACACACAAAATCTAATGTCATGATGAGCTGTTACAGGTGTTACGGGGGAAAGAGAGGATAATAGAGATCTTCGTTTAGAGTGGGGAGGGGACCAAGGAAGAGCGGAAGATTGCTTTGAAGAAGGGGCACTTATGATGGAACCAAGGAGGTGGACAGAAGCTAGGACAAGCAGCCCAGGCCCAGAAGAGGGTGCAGCTTGGGAGAAGCCAGGAGGTGGGATGAGGGTGTCTCACGGGAGCTGGGATGAAGAAAGGCTGGAGAAGGGTTCAGCCCTGTCCCAAGGGTCTCATGAGCTGTGCTGAGGAATCTGGATTTTGTTCTGAGTGTCTGGAATCTAAGGGAAGCTCCTTGGAGAGCCCGTGATCTGACACTGTTCACGGATCTCTCTGGCTTTAGACAGGTATGGAATGGGTTGCCAAGTTGTGGTGCAAGGATCCTAGAAAGGCAGGGGACCTGATCAGTAAGCTGTTGTCCTGGTTCAGGTAAGAGGTGACGAAGGATTCCTGGAGGGTGGTGGCAGTGGTGAGCTGACAGGCAGATGGGTTCATGATATGCCATCTCTAGCACCTGCTGATGGGGGACCCCTGGAGGACCCTGAAGGACACCATGAACTCCACCGCAGTCTGGTCTGAACAGCTGGGGGCCGGGTTCTGAGCTGAGGACGCTGGGAGGAGCCGGCCAGGGCAAGGCCGGTGGCTATTTTAAGTCTGAGATGCCTTTACACATCCAGAGGTGTTGGAGGTCAGCTGGATACGAGTCTGCAGCTCAAGAGAAGGGGGGTTTGGGGTTCCTGTAGTGAGAACAATAATAGCAGAAAGCAATTCTGAGCACTCACAATGGGCCAGGCCCTGGGCTAAGTACTTTACAAGCCTGCCATTTAATCCCTGGAAAGTGGTACTCGTGTGAGTGTGTGTGTGTGTGTGTGTGTGTGTGTGTGTGTGTGTGTGTGTGTGTTGGTTTTTGGTTTTATTATTTGTTTTTGTTTTTTTGAGACAGGGTGTCACTGTGTAGCCCAGGCTGCCCGGGAACTTGCTATGTAGACCAGGCTGGCCTTGAACTCATGTCGATCCTCTTGCCTCAGCCACCTGCGTGTTGGGATTACAGACATGTGCCACTATGCAGCTAAGAGTGGTACTATTAGCGTCCTCATTTTATAGACAAGGAGAGTAAGGGAGAGTTTAAATAACTTTCGTAAGGTCACACGACTTGTCAGCCAGGATCAGAACCCAAGATTTGAACTCCAGAATCCATGTTCCTAGCCACTAAACTCTACTACTTCAGTCATTCATTTACTCAACAAATATTTATTGACTCCTTACTATGCGCTAGGTTTTGTTTTCCTAGGTACTGAAAATACCAGATGATACCTGCCTCCAAGGATTTTAGTATCTCTGAGCAAACAGGTATAAGCATATAAGTTACTGTGGGATGTCAGGAAGTGATGGCATGCTAAGGAAAGCTGTAAGACAGAGACATGGGATAGGAAGTATGGAGGATGCTGTAATTTAACATATGGTAGGCAGAGGACACTTCCCTGAGAAGGTGACATTTGAATGAAGACTTGGTAGAAGTGAGAATGAGCCATCGTGATGTGGGAGGAAGAGCAGCTCAAAGGCCCTGGGGCAGGAGTATGGCTGGTGTAAATAACCAGCCTGAGCTGGGTGTGGTGGTGCATATCTGTAATCCCAGCAACTCAGGAAGTAGAGGCAGGAGGATCCTGAGTTTGAGGCCAGAGGCAGCCTGTGTAACTTAGTGAGACCCTATCTCAAGATAAAAAATAAAAAGTGGGCTGGGGCTGCAGCTCAGAGGTAGAGCACTTGCAAAGTATGCCAAGGCCCTGGGTTCAACCCTCCAGTACTGAAAACAACAACAAAACCCAACCAACTAGCCTAGCTGGAGCCTTGGAATTCAGGACCGGGGATGGGGGTGTTAGAGAGGGGCTTGTCGTTACTGTTGAGGCCTTTGGCTCTTATTCTGTGTTGTGAAGCCAGTGGAGGGTTTGGGGCATTGGAATGGCATGGTGTGACTTAGGTTTAGCAGGATCACTGTGGCAGCTGTGTTATGAATATACTGAGGAGAGATGTAGAGTGATACAAGACAGATGCAGGACCAATGAGGAGACTGCACCATGGATCAAGTGAAGGGAGAGAGATGATTGGACGGTAGCGGCTGCAGGAGAGAATGAGACATGGTTTGGATTCTGGATGTGTTTTTAAGGTGGACCCAGCAGGATTTGCTTATGATTGGATCAGCATTTGAGAGAAAGTCAAGGATGACTCCTGGGTTTTGGGCCTGAGCTCTAGGCAGGATGGCGTTGACATTTTATGAGAGCAGGGGATAAGAGAGATGAGGAATTTGGTTTGGGGTGTGTTAAGTCTGACCTGTTTTTAGACACTCCATGGGCGATGTTGAGTAGCTGGGAGATCCTTGACTCTGGAGTTCAGGCAGAGTGCTGGGCGATGAAGGTAACCTTGAGAATTGCGAATCTGAAGTTGACATTTAAAGTACCAGGCTGGTTGGAATCATCAAGAGGTTCTCCTGTAGTTGCTGGTACAAAATCTCAGGCTCATGTTGCCCTCTGAGGCCTTGTCCTTTCAGAGGGTCCCCAGCCTCACTCACGCTTTCCTTCCTTTCTTCTCTCACCAGCACCTGCCAGGAGAAAGGGAAGTGGGTGTGTGACCAGGAGCCCTGCCTGGTGGACCCCGACATGATCAACGCCATCAACCAGGGAAACTATGGGTGAGAGGCCCTGGACACAGTGGGTGATGGGAATGCACACACACACACACACACACGCACACACACACACACACACACACACTGCCCCAGAGATGCACATCATGCCAGGCACGCGCACACACACACACACACACACACACACACACACACACACACACACTTGGCTTTTATCCCTGTGTCCACATAGCACCTGTGGGTTTGTCCCAGCCACATGCATCTAGCCCCAGGGCTCCCAGCTTTGGCAGGTCTCTAATTTCCCTCTGTCCTCTCTCTTCCAGGTGGAAGGCTGGGAACCACAGTGACTTCTGGGGTATGACCCTGGATGAGGGCATTCGCTACCGCCTGGGCACCATCCGCCCATCTTCCTCTGTCATGAACATGAATGAGATTTATGTAAGTCTATCCTTGCCCACAACCGCACCATCTCCCCATGGCTTATGATGTCAGGTTCGCTGGCACCTTTGCCCTGCTCCTCCGAGGGCCTGGACTTATCCCTCACTGAGAGGCTGTATGTCCCTGGGCAGGTCATGCCCCTCTCTTAGCCTCTGTTGTTCCACTGGCAGAACTGGGCTCAGAGTCTGAGCTGTGTGGCCCCAGGGGCAACCCCTCCTGCCTGCTCAGCCTGGGAAAAATGCTCTTGGTCCCAGTACAGCTGGGTCAGGGCCCAAGGGCTAGGAGGTCACCTTGGTATTTTAGGAAAGGAGAGACAGACACTCTTTCAGCTCTGGCCAGAAAGCAATAATTCTCAGAACCAATGCTGATTCAACAAAGCCCCTGGGGAGGAGGGGGCTTCTCCCTTCCCACAGAGGGAGAAATGGGAAGCAGACCTAACCAAAGGGCGAGCAAGGGGAGCTTAGCGCAGCAGGACTGGGCAGGGCACGTACTGGAGGACCTGTCTACCAGTGGCAGGCAGGGAGAGGCAGGGGCTGGCCCTTCCCACAGAGGGACTTCAGCCCAAGGCTGGGGTGACCAGCCCCTGCCCCTGCCCTTACTCCCCTGGGCCTCTGGCTATTTTCTGCCGCCTGCTGTTTGTCTTGGCCGCCTGCCTGGTCACGGGACCTTACTGCTTCTTCCCTCCCCTGCCCTTTGAGGCCTGGAGGCCAAGGCCATGGTGGGAAGGAGGGTGTGGCAGATCAGAAGGTGCAGAGGAAAGAGGCAGGGGTTGAGAATGGAAGGCTGGGTGACTCTGGCCTGGCCACTTCCCTCCTCCTGCCCTCCAGTGCCCCATCTGTAAAATAGGATGAGTCACCCCCTACCTGATACGTGGGAGGCACTAAATGGTGCTCGGTTCTGCTCAAGTCCGAGTTGGAAGTAGTTGGAATCTCTCAGCGGCAGGAGGGCTCCGGATCCAACTGCTGAGGGCTCTGGATGATCAGGGGCCTTCCAATGCCTGGGCTTCTGAGAAGCAGCCAGGCCTTGGCAGGAGGCAAACAGGGCCACCTTTGCCTTGCAGACTGTGCTGGGCCCAGAGGAAGTGCTGCCCATGGCCTTCGAGGCTTCTGAGAAGTGGCCCAACCTGATCCATGAACCACTTGACCAAGGCAACTGTGCGGGCTCCTGGGCCTTCTCCACGGCAGGTGTGTCCAGGGGCAGGGGCTGGCACAGGGGAGGAAGACCAAGCTCGGCCCCTCACAGTCCCTGTCTTCCCCACCAGCTGTGGCATCTGATCGAGTCTCCATCCATTCTCTGGGACACATGACACCTGTCCTGTCACCCCAGAACCTGTTGTCTTGTGACACTCACCACCAACAGGGCTGCCGTGGTGGGCGTCTGGATGGCGCCTGGTGGTTCCTGCGACGTCGAGGGTATGCAGCAGGGGGTGAGGAAGTGGGCAGGGCACCCTGTGGGCAGGCCTGGGCAGTGCAGTTCCATATCACTGCCCTTGATCCCTTCGGCTGCCTTTCTAGGATCGTGTCTGACGACTGCTATCCATTCTCCGGCCGTGAACAGGATAAGTCTGGCCCTGTGCCCCACTGCATGATGCACAGCCAGGCCATGGGGCGGGGTAAGCGCCAGGCCACTGCCCGCTGCCCTAATAATCAGGTCAATGCCAATGACATCTACCAGGTCACTCCTGCCTACCGCCTGGGCTCTGACGTAAGTCTGCACATGAGTGAGGGACAGAGGCAGGGGTGAGGGTTGGTTGAGGGTTGGAGTCTCACTGTGATGGACGCTCTTCTGCCCATCCCCCCTCCAGGAGAAGGAGATCATGAAGGAGCTGATGGAGAACGGCCCTGTCCAAGGTAAAAGCCTCTGTCCTAGCCCTGGCTCCAGAATCTTGTGCCTGCTTGAGGCTGGGCACAGTGGCCCAAGTGGTCTGTACAGCAATAAGCAGCAAATCCAGGGGAGCCAGGGGTGGGGGACCCATATCTCCTCCCCACAGAAAACCCCTGGAGGAGGCCCTGGTGTCTGGGCCCACAGTAAGAGAGCCTTTACTAATGCGCTGAGCAGGCCCTACCTTGATCTCTGCCCACAGCACTGATGGAAGTACATGAGGACTTCTTCCTGTACCAGGGTGGCATCTATAGCCATACACCCGTGAGCCTGGGGAGGCCGGAGCAGTACCGCCGACATGGGACCCACTCAGTCAAGATCACAGGGTGAGGGGCTTGTGGGCACAGAGCATTGGGGGTAGTGGGGTTGGCACTAGGGGTGCTGGAGCCTGCTTTGAATCCTTACCATCTCTACAAAGTCAGGCTGCTCCTCGCAATTCCAAAGGAGGAAATAGACTGGGTAGGGGGCTGGCCCTGGGGCACACAAGAGTGGGGAGCCTTTGAAGGGCTTCTAGGAACAGTTCCTCTCTCACACACCGGGATAAAATAACCCCAGTGAATAGAGAGGGAGGGTTCCAGAGCTGCTCAGCCTCTCCCATCTCAGCACCTGTCTAAACTCTGGCACAGTCACTGAGTGACCTGGGTCACTCTCCAGCCCTCAGCTGATCCCTCTGATCTAACAGGAGATGTTAGGGTCATTGATTTCAGTAGTCAACGAGGGCCAACCAATGAAATGTGCTTTGCAGAGGGAGTTTAGGGCCTCAAAGGTACCACATTTGCTAGGTCTTTTCCTTCTGGTCCCTGGTCACCAACCCTCCTCGACTCCCCAAGAGAAAGACGTCAGGCAGATGTGTGAGGTCCCACAGAACTGGTCCTAGGATGGGGGTCCCTGCAGGACCAGACCCAAGTTCCCTCTGCTGTCTACTCCTCCTCTTATATATACCCTTGGTGATTCCCCCATACTGGGCTTGGGACACAGACAGACAGATGTGGAGACTGAAGTACACAGAGAGAGACTCACAAAGTCCTAGGGTGCACCCAAGTTTCCAAAAGCACCAGGCGTCTGCATGGAGATGCTGGGGTGCCAGCACCTGAGAGCAGGTGGATCAGCACCCTCCCCCCCGCTTCTGCCCCCAGGTGGGGAGAGGAAACACTGCCTGATGGAAGGACGCTCAAATACTGGGTGAGTCCCTCCGCTGCACGCCACGGCCACTGTCCCCTTTCCCCTGCCCACTCTTCCCCTCACTCCATTTCTATTGCCCTCCTCACAGCCCCTCTTCATTCCAGACGGCAGCGAACTCATGGGGCCCATCCTGGGGTGAGAGGGGCCACTTCCGCATCGTGCGTGGAGCCAACGAGTGCGATATTGAGAGCTTTGTGCTGGGCGTCTGGGGCCGCGTGGGCATGGAAGACATGGGTCATCATTGAGGTCGTGGGCATTAGGCCAGGCCTGGACCAGGGTCCCAGAAGAGGGCGACCTCAGAAGAGCCCATGGGGGCAGCGCCTGGCCGGATGGAGCTTTGGGTGCAGGCGGGCGCCAGACTCTAATCCCTGCGTGGATCCGCTGACGCAGCACCCAGCCTGGGAGCCACTGTCGGGCAAGGCTGGTGGAGCCAGACCTCCCAGGGGGGACGGAGCAGGGCCTGGCCAGGGAGCAGCAGGGCCAATAGATCCCAGGCCCTTGACACTCCAGCCCACAGACAACAGGACGCCCTCAATCTCCAGCCCCACTACCCCACCCTACTCCTGTATTTTTTATTCTTAAAAGATATTTATTTTTCTTTTCACTGTTTTCTTTTCTTTTTTCACTGTTTTAAAATAAAACCAAAGTAAGCCTGGCGTGATGGTGCACGCCTGTAATCCCAGCATCTAAGAGGCCAAGACAGGGGGATCATGAGTTCAAGGCTAGCCTGGGCTACACAGTGAGTTCAAGGCCAGTCCAAGCTACACAGAGAGATCCTGTCTCCTAAAACAACAAAACAACAACAAAAATAAAACCAGAGTATTGATAAGTACAGTATCTTGGACCCTCCAGCAGTGGAAAGCCGTGGCACAGGTGGAGTAGCACGTGGCTAGGCAGCAGAAAGGACTGTCAGAGCTGTGGCTGGTTGGTGGGAGTGAGTGGACTAGAAATCTTAGACTCCCTTCAGGCACTTGGAGGTGAGGTACGGGTGACATGGCTTACGGTCCCCAGAGAATGTGGACCGTGGGAATAAACTTACAGACGCTGACTCAGCACTGCCAGGGGAGGGAAAATGCAGCCCACCAATCAGCAGAACTGGTGCCAGGGCTCAGCAGACAAGGGGGGCCCCACAGTGCTGGGACCTCTGTCTGCAGATCAGCCTTTCCAAGCCATCGAGGCAAGGGGCTCTCGCCTTCCCCTACTCCAGCCTCTTTAGCTTCTTCACCCTGTGCACAGGCAGCTCCAAAGTCTTCACTGCTCCTCACACAGCCAATACCATGCAGACTGCCAGGCACTGGCACCTACCGGTCCCCAGTCCAGATGGTCTTCCATGCCACCCACCCCTGTCCCACTCTTGTTTCAAAGCTAGCTCCAGGGTCCCCTATTTAGACAACCCATGGAGGGTCACTGATGTGCCAGGTGCTATGCAAGGGACCCATGCTCCCCTAGGCCACCTTCACACCACCCAGCATAGGTTAGACACCCCGTCCTGCAGCTCAGTACTGACAGCCCCTGGCCTGCAGGAAGCTCTTTGAGGGCAGGGACTGTGTCTGGTTCACTGGTAGGTCCTGGCATCCACATGGGTACCCTGGGATACAGTGGCTTTCCAGTTTGTGGGATGACTGAGCGACTGTGATTGGTTCTTTCACCTTCACTTTCTAGGATTCCAGCTGTGGGAATCTGGCAGGGGCCAGCACGTGCCCCTTCCTTTCTAGGAACCCAGAATGCTGTGGGGGGAACTCCATCTCGCCCACCTTCAGCAGACAGGAAAGGCAGAAATGATTCCTTTGGGGCCCTGGCAGCCCCTCTGGCCGGCTGCGTCCCCCAAGCTCTCCAGCATCACCTGAAAAGAATGCGGGGAGGCCCGATAAGCGGCCGCCTTTGTCTCGTTTCCTGTTTGCCAGGACGTCCCGAGCCCGACTCCTCTGGCCCTCCCACCCGTCCCCAAGGAGTTTCAGGGCTGGCCGGTGGCCTTGGGACGACGCCGGGCGGGGAGCCCTGAGGAGGGGCACGGGACAGCCCTGGCCATCTCCTCCGCGGCTTCGGTCCCAAGACGCTCCCCACTGGAAAAACCCAGTTCAGGGGCCGCGCGGCCAGGGCGAGGCTGGAATTTTCTACCAGGACCTTTGGCGGAAGCTGCGGGGGGCGGGGGGGGGGCGGAGAAGGGAGGAGAGCTGGGGCGCGGCCGCAGCTGGAGGCGGAGGCTCGGCTCTGCCCTGCGGACCTGTGTGAGCTCAGCTCAGCCCAGCCCTGCCTTCGCCAGTTCCTCTTCTGGACTGAGACTGGGCAAGGATGGAGGTGGGGAGGCCTCAGCAGGTGCCCATCTTTCCCCGCCCCCACTGTCTTCCGGCCCTGTGACTGGTGGTTCTCTGATACCGGAAATGAATGCGTTGTTGCAGAGCAAACCGCAAGGACCCCAACCAGATTACTGCTCCTGAGTTTGCCTATAAGGAAATCCTGGCACCCCAGCCCCTTGCTGTGTGTCCTGGGGCTAATCCCCTCCATACTCTGGGCCAAGGGCATGGGTCTTTAAACAAACGTGGGTTTGAATCTCTGTTTGATCTACACTGGCTCTGTGTAATACTGGACAGGTTTGTCTCTCTTTAGGGGCGATAACAGCACTCCTGTACCTCCTGGGGGTGGTGGAAGAATTAAATGAGACAATGCATGTTAAGCACCCAGTTCAGTGCATGGAGAAAAGGTTTCTTCAGTCTAGTCCTTGTGGGGTTGAACCCAGGGCCTTGAGCGTGCTAGGCAACTGCTCTACCACTGAGTGGCCCCCAGCCCCTCTTAAAATATATATATTTTATTTTGTGGCAAGGTCTCACTAAATTGCACAGGCTGTCTGTAGCCTCAAATTCCAACCTTCCTGCCTCAGCCTTCCAAGACACTGGGATTACAAGTGTGCACCACGGCAATGGCTAATGCTTGGAACTTTTATATTGGTTTATGTTTTATTTTACTTTATTTCCTCAGTACTGGAGGGTTGAACCCAGGGCCTGACACATGCTAGGCAAGTGCTTTACCATTGAGCCTCCTCCCAATCCTCCTTTTTAGTTTTTTATTTCTGAGACAAGTTCTCACTAAATTATGCAGGCTGCCTCTGGCCTTGAAATCATGATCCTCCTGCCTCAGCCACCTGAGTCACTGGGATTACAGGTTTGAGTCACAGCACCCAGCAATGCTTGGAATTTTTTAAGGACTCAAGAAATAGTGACAGCTATGATCATTTTAAGAGACTGGACTTGACCATGTAAAAGGTTTTTGTAATGAGCTAAACTTTTTTTTTTCCTTTATAGTACTGGGGGTTGAACCCAGGTATTCACACATGCTTTGCAAGCACTCTACCACTGAGCTGCACCCTCAGCCCACTTTAAGACAGGATTTCACTAAATTACACAGGGTTCTTCTGGCCTTGATCTTGCAATCCTCATTCCTCCACTTCCCAAATCGCTGAGATTATGGTGGTGAGCTAAACATTTATTGAGTGCTTTGACCACAGGTTTTTGTCAACACATCACATTGTTTGAATACTTTACGTATATTGTCTCATTTAACCCTTTAAAAATTTATTTTGCATATAAAGGAACAGAAGCTGAGAGGAAATAGTAAGTTATTGAAGGCCATATTGTTAATAAGTGATTGAGACAGGATTCAAACCCAGGGCACTTAAATCCTCATAGTCATAAACTCTGTACTAATGGTAGTGGTTAAGATTGGTAATGATAGTCACTGCCCCTCCCTAAGCCCTTTCCCTGCCTGGCAAACTCTTATTCATCCTTTAAAACCTAGTTCAAATATCCCGCCTCTGCAAAGCCTTTCTTGGCATTCATTTTCTGGACCTCCCAGGACCCTGGCGTGCATCCCTGGTACAGAGGAAATACCTGTTGACAACTTCCACAAAAGGATGGGGCAGGATTTCTTCCCCCTGTCCTTTCCTAGCTACCAAGTATTGTACTTGGGAGTTCATTCTGGTCTCTGGTGGGGCTCTGCAGGGTTCCGAAGCACCTGACTCTAATCTCCCAGAGGCTGCTAAATTACATCACTTGATGAGAGCTGATGCCTCACATCCTCCTGATGTCTTGCCAAACCCCATCCCTGCCTGCTGCCCATTAGGGGAAAGGAATTCGTGCCTCCTGAGCTGCAGTGGGCCAGGCCTGGGCCAAGTGCTCCTCCCATTAGCTCCCTAGATCTTGTCTCTAGAAACCCAGCATCAACCAGCAAGACGACTCCTATAATCTAGGAGTAAACTTCCAAAATGGGAGGAGGGCTTTTGGGCCCATGCACAGCAGGAACCCCAGTGCTGGTGGGCATACTCTCCTCTGCTCTCTCTCCCTCCAAGTGGTCTGTCTCTGTCTCTCTTTTCTGCCTTTCTCTCTAGATTCCTCTGCCATGAGGAGGACACATGAACAATGATGACTCCTGAGGATCCAGCCCACAGACATTTTCTGAAAGTCTTCTGATTAGCGTGGCTGTAGCCTGTAGAGCAATCAGGATCATGTAGACCTGTGGCTACCTGTAGTCCGGGGCAGGATCATGGAAGACACGGCAGTCCTTGTGGAATCATCATTTGGAGGAGGAGGAGACCCACAGAGACAGAGGGGGCTGCAGTTTCTGGGGAGAGGAGGAGTGCTGGACAGAGGACAGAAGTGTGTCCACAGCAGCTAGGGATGACTATTCCCTCCATTTCACAGGTGAGGGGATGGAGGGTTAGCGAAAGGTGTGGCTTGTCTGTCACACAGCCAATAAGTGGTGGAAGAAGGTACAGGCCACAATGCCTTCCACTGAACTCAGATCAATGCAGGAAGACTGGCAGTGAGGGATTCCTTCCCCAGCTTCTCCCGGATAACTCTCCTGGGCTCTGGGCAATACATTAGCTAGAATTCCACCCACTTGGTGTGGCTGTGATACCAGAAGCTGGGGCAGTCCCCTTCCCAGGAGAAACAAGGCTGAGGCTGAGCCTCCTGCTTCCTGATCCGGGGGCTCCCACATGGGGCCCCCCATGGGATGGGATGAGGCAGGTAACAGAACATCCCAGTCTATCCACTGGAGAGATGGGTGCCCGGTGAGCCATCCAGAAGACATGTACTATGGGTAAGCACGGTCCCACCCCTCTTTACAGGGGAGAAGCTGAGGCTAGGGTGGACAGGGGAGAAGGTGAAATGACTTTCCCAAGGACACATTTCTAGGAAACGGCGGGTATGATATTGTTGTTGTTGTCGTCAGATCCCGTTGAATCAATATCCGACTCATAGCGAACTTATGTACAACAGGAGAAAGACTATTGTCTGTGCTTCTCTGCTGTTCATAGGGTTTTCAATGGCGAAATGATTTTTGGGAGTGGGTTGCCAGGCTCTTCTCCCCAGGTATGATATTAGGACATATCTTTTTCTGTTTTTGTCCACAGTTCCTGGCTCATAACTCCCTTCCCAAGGGAGGCCATCGAAACTAGAACGTCTTTCCTGAGGCAAGTCATAGAAACTCTAATCTTCCTTGACCTTTCAGTCTTGGAGCCACTTATAAAGAAATTCTCTGACCTATCCTTGTTCAATAGTAGGTCATGAGACCCTCCTCACTCCAAAGCGGTCCTCCTCCAAACCTGGAAAGAAGGCATGCTGCACAGGCTGAGAAGGCGGCACAGGCAGTCAGGCCTTGCTGGCTTTCCCCACCCTGTCTACTAGTGTTAGATATGTAATGAGGGCTATATCCCCTGCCCCACAAAAGGACAGGGTTCTGGGAACACTTGCCACCTGATAGCGGAACTCACGATCCTCCCATGTCAGCCTCCTGAGTGCCAAGATTACAAGTGTGTGCCACCATGCCTGGCTCTGTGAGCCTCTTGAAAAAGTTAATTGAATGTGGAGGAGGCCGTGGGAAACCCGACTTATACCAGTTGGTCAGGAAGACAAATAAAACAGCCTGGGGGTGGTGGCTGGCACCTAAAGTTGGGGGTAAGCTCTCAACCTGTGGGATGTGACTTGGTCTCCAGTTCCCAGGATCAGAAATGAGTTAGAGGACCCCTGGCTGGTGACCCTGCAGTGGAGTGGCTTGCTCACTGGTGGGTAGAACTCCCCATGCCTTTGGAAGTCACAGGTCTTCTGTGCTGGTTGCTGTGCTGTGAGTATACAGTAGGAGAAACTGAGTATATAGTATACAGAGTATACAGTAGGAGAAACTGAGGTGGAGTCTGAATTTGTTCTCTTTACAGTGGGGAACCTCATTTGTCAGACTGCAAAGCCTCAGTTTCCCCTAAGCCATGTGCAAGTGTGTGCATGGCCACTCTTTTTTTTTTTTTTTTTTTTTTGCAGGACTGGGGGTTGAACCCAGGACCTCATGCTTGCATGCTTTGCAAGTGCTGGACCACTGAGCTGCACCCCCCAGCCCATTTTTTTTACTTTTTGAGACAGGGTCTCACTAAATTACGCAGACTGCCTCTGGTCTCAAACTTGCGATCCTTCTGCCTCCGCCTCCCAAGCTGCTGGGATTACAGGCATGTGCCACCGTGCCTGGCTCATAGCCACTCTTTGGCTTGTCCCCAAGTGGGTGCTTTGGCTTCTCACTGCACTGATGGCTGCAACCTGAGGCTTGGGGCTTATGGGCATCAGTGGTCAAAATGCACTTGTCAGGAGGGGTGGGGTTGTACAATACTCAGGTGGCCTTGATGTGGGGTTGCAGTGAGGTGTCAGCGTCTGCAGAAAGGAAGCCAAATTGCTGTTCATCTTATAAAATCAAGTTTGAAAGCTGACTCCTCTGAGAAGCCTCTTACTCCCCCTGGCAGTCATCATCCAGCCTCTGACACCTGGTCCCCGCCTCCTCCGTCACAACCCAGCCCTGTGGTTGTCTAACCCCTTCCTGACCAAGCTTCCAGAGGCTTCCGGAGAACACGGCTGCATGTACCCTCTCTGCTCTGAGGAGTGTTCAGGACAGCACAGCCACTTTCCGGGGGAACAGAGGAGACAAGAGAATGGGGGTGCACACAGGCAGGCCAGCGGCAGTGTGACCTCAGCATCAATGCCTTCAGGTTGCAGCCATTTGCGCAGAGTGGGAGGCCAAAGCACCCGCTTGGGTTCAAGCCAGAAAGTGGCTGCAGCACCTGCACACAGCTTATGGGAAGCGGGGAGGGGGCTTTGCAGTCTGACAAACAAGGTTGCCCACTGTAGAAAGAACAAACTCAGACTCAGATTCCCCTAATGCACACCTCACAGCTGCAGCACAGAGTAGTGTACCTGCTCTGGGAGGCCCAGGCACTGATGTGAGGGGAGACGCAGGGTAATGGGTCCTCACCTCTCCAACTCCAGAGGCTAGTTCATTGCCAACACCCTGGCTCTTCACCTCTCTCCTGGATGTCATGCTCTAGCCTGGTCAGGAGAGGGTCTGAGTTTGGCTTTGAGGGTCCCTGCTCCTCATGGTACTGTCCTCCTCTGATGCCTCCCTTTGGTCCCTGACCCCTGAATGTCCTGCAGAAAGCCACTCACCCAGAGCCAGACAGACCCAGGTTCAAATTCCGACTCTACTGGACTTCCCAAAGCTCACTTTCCTCTCTGAACCTTAGTCTCCCCAGTCTGCAGGAGGGAAGCAGTGATTTCTGTTATCTCTGCTTAGGAGCAGCTCTAGATTGAGGAATTCCCCAAGACTAGGGAAATGAGGAGACAGGCTTGCGCCGGAGAGTTAGACTAGAGAAATGGCACATAAAGAATGAGAGCAGAAGGACTGGGGACATAGCTCAGTGGCAGAGTGCTTGCCTAGCTTGTATAAGGCCCCGGGTTCGAAACCCAGCACCCACCCATCCCACCTCCCAAAAAAGAAAAAGAGTGAGAGAGCAGAGGTTTGCAAATCACCCCCAGGGGCCAGTCTTACTATGGGGCGTACAGAAGCTGCACTCAGCCATCTCAAGTAGGAAAGCGTCTGAGGACAAAGGTAAGTTCCCGGATCCTGAGATGGTGAGAGACAGCAGACCAGTGGCCAAGTGGAGCCTCGGGTTAAGATGGACACAGGGAGTTGCTACCTATGGTCTCTGAGTACTTCCTGTCACCATGGCTGGATGACACTCTGGAGACCTGGATGTGGTGGGTTCTCTAAGCAAGGGTCTCAGCCTCAAATGCCGTGGGACCAGGCTGATGCCTGAGGAAGCCAGGGGTGTCAGATAAAGGGAGTAGTGGGGGTCTCTGTCCAGCACATTGGAGAGCGCACGCTTCTCTAAAGGCACTCAGAGTCGGTGACTTTTAAAAACCTGTTGCCAGCCAGGCACGGTGGCTCATGCCTGTAATCCCAGCAACTTGGGAGGCAGAGGTAGGAGGATCACAAGTTTGAGACCAGACGCAGTCTATGTAATTTAGCAAGGCCCAGACTCAAAAAGTCAGGGCTTTTTAAGGGCTGAGGGTGCAGCTCAGTGGTGCAGCACTTGCAAAGCATGCAAGTACAAGGCCCCAGTACCAAAAAATAAATCAATAAATAAAAATAAAAATAAATAAATAAATAAATAAATGGTGAGCTCTAATTAGGAGAATTGAGCAGAGTTTATTTTTAGAAGGACTTGACAAAGCAGAGTATGGGGAGCACAAGAGAGAATACAAGGCCCTGGGGCCAGCAGGAGCATTGTTGTTACTTCCTTTAGGCCTGCGGGGCCAAGTGGGTATGGGTCACAAGGACTCTGAAGGAGAGAGTCATCTAAAGCAGAGGTGGCCTGCCTTGAAGAATCAGAGGAATAAATATTTCACCCTCCCTCTCATCTCCTGTTGGGCTCCCCATTACCAAATCCCACAGGAAAGTAGAGGGCAGCAGACTGTGGTGGGACACTTGTAAATAAACAAGAAATAAACTTCTATCTGATTTAAGCCATTGTGTTTATTAGGGTCTTTGGTAATACCAGCCTAACCCATAACCTAAACCATAAATTCATAAATGAAGGTACCTGCCACAAATCTGTAATAATCATGAATTCATATGTATCTGGCAGCATATATTTATTTTGGTGAAACATAGAAGGCAAATCTGGCATAATTGCAAGGAGAAAGTCAGAAATCTATACACAAAGTAGGAAATTTTTATTAAACTTTTAAAACCAACAGATCAAGTAAAAAGACACAGTAAGTATATAGAATTTTGAATAATATAATTAAGAAGCTTGATCTAGTAGATAAATATAAACTCTGCAACTCCTCCTACCAACAAATCCCATTGTTTACAAGCTTGTATGGAACATTTTTTAAAGTATCCCATACTTGGAGCTGGGTGTAGTGGCTAGTAATCCTAGTACTTGGAAGGCAGAGGCAGGAGGCTTACAAGTTCCAGGCCAGCCTGGGCTACGTAGGGAGAACATCTCAAAAATAAGTAAATAAATAAAATAAAATAAAATAAAAAACAAAGTCAAAACAAAACAAAATACTGTATACTTGATAATAAAGGAATTCTAAAGTTTTTTCAAATGATCAGCATAAAGTTAGGGGTATAGCTCAGGGATAGAGTGTTTGTTTAGCATGTGGCAGGTCCTGGTTCAATACCCAGCACTGTAAAAATAAATAAAAAACAGTAAAGTAAAATAAAAGTGAAGAATCCATCACATTTTCTAATCCCAACACAATAAAATTAGAAACCAACAATAAAATGTTGGCCAAAGAAATCCAATATGTTTGGTAACTTAAGAACTCATTTCTAAATAATTCATGGAGCGAAGAGAAAATTATAATGGAAATTACAAGATATTTAAAATGGAATAACAATAAGCTAACAAGGAACTTGGGGGGAAAATTAAAGCCTTAACAGTGCACTTATTAAAAACAGAAAGAATTGGCAACAAATGAATTAAGAATCCAACTCAAGACAGTTGGAAGAGACAATCAGGAAACCCAGAGAGAGTAAAAGGAAGGAAATAATAAAGAGAAAACAGAAAGTGATGCTCTGGAAAACAGCAAAAAGTTGAGTTAACTCTTTTAAAAGCCTTAATAAAATAAACAAATTGTTAACACAAAATGCACAATATTGGAAATAAAAAGAAGGGTAGGACTAACAATGCAATCAAGGTTATAAAAAAATTACTAGAAGACACCATGGGGAGCTCAGTTTCTGGCAAAATATCAGGCTAAGATTATATGAAAAATCTAGGAAAAACTCAGGAGGAAGAAGTAGCTGGTATAGAGAGAAAAAAGTACTAAAGGGGAAATTCAACCAAACACAATAGACTTGTTAAGAAAAAAAGTTCAAAGGTTGATTTAAAGAAAAAATAGTAATCCTAGCACCTAGAAAGCTGAGGCAGGAGGATTATGAGTTCGGTGCCAATCTGGGCTACATAGTGAGTTCCAGGTCAGCCTGGGCTGCCTAGTGAGACCGTGTTTCAAGAAAACAAACAAGCAAACAAAAAAAACATTAAAAAGACTTTTAAAAAATGTATAACTAAAAAGATGGGACTCAATACAATGAGAGGCAGAAAGCTATGATCAGAATTTAAGGAATCCTACAATTATTCTAGAAGAGGACATTGATTAACTTTAGCCACTATTAACCACAGTATGCAGGTTAAAATTTAAGGATGACTAATTAGAGAAAAAAATAGAATATATTCCAAACCAGTAGAGAGGAAAGAAAGGCAATGAAGAAAATCTAACCAATCTACCATTAGGCAGGAAATGACAAAGCAGAAGCAAAGGATTGCTGGTTTCCACAATAGCACCATAGACCCCTGCCTGTCTTCTGGGACCTGTGCCCCTGTGTAGTCCTCTCCTATAATGAGCCAGGTAGAATTAATGACTTGTTTCTGTCTAACAGGATATGGCAGAAGTGATGGTATATCACTTCCAAGTGGGGCTGGCTTTCAAGGACCCATCCTCAGAAGGATTCCATGCTTGGCTTCATGCTCTGCTCAACTTGAAGTTCTTAACACTATTTCCCCCCAGTGATGCTGGCCTCATGCATGCTAGGCAAGTACTCTACCACTAAGCCACATCCTCAGCCCCTCTTAACACTGTTTTAATGAGGGTTCCTAACAATTGTGTGGGCTGGGGTTTAGCTCAGTTGGTAGAGTGCTGCTCTGTGTCCTCTGAGGCCCTGGATTCTATCCCTAGCACTGCAAAAATGGGAGAAGGACCTGGCAGCCCACTCTGAAACAAGCCTGAAACAATCAGTCATTGAAAACCCTATGAATAGCTACACCCAACATGACAGTACCTAACAACAATTATGTAGCTAGGCCTGCATCTATGCTTATAAATAGGGTTATCAGATAAGAATACAGAAAGCCAAGGCAAACTGAACTTCAAGAAGGCAACGAATAATTTTTTGATGAAATGTGTCCTGTGCAAACGTGGAAGTATTCTCTGAAATTTAAATTCCACTGTGCATGCTATATTGGTGTTTGCTAAATCTGTGACTTCCACTTTGATTGTGCTCTCTCTGGCTCTATCTCTATTTTGCACTACTAACTGTATGCTGTGTGGTGAGCAGTCCTGGCGAGAGGAGGAACTCAGCCACCTGCATCAGCTGTATGTGTGAACTTGGAATCAGATCCTCACAATTCCTTCAAATGACTGCAGACCTGGCCACAGCTGGACTGGAGCTTCTGAGAGTCTGAGCTAAAATCGCCTAAGTATAGCTCCCAGATTCCTGACTCTCTGAAACATTGCACATGATAATATATGTCATTTTGAGCTGTTCAGTTTTGAAGTAATTTGTTATCCAGTAATAGTTAACTATTGGTAATACACAAAATAATATAACAGAAATAAATTCTAAAATGCTAATGATGACAAAAATGTAAATGGACCCATTTTGCAGTTGACAGATTACTAGGGTGAATGAAAGCACGGTATCCAGCTCTATGCTGTCCAGGAGAGAGGCACCTGCATCAAAAATATGAAAATACTGAAAGCAAAGACACACACACACACACACACACACACACACAGATCCCCAGATCTGACAGACACTGGCCATTGCTTGACTAAAAGCAAGCTCCACACTGTTTGCACTCTGCTGCAGGATCCTGACATTTTTCAGGTAGCAGACAGACATCTGTTGGTACCAATAGGAATATCTCTAACCTGTTGTTAAGTGCTGTCAAATTGGTGTCTGACTCATAGTGACCCTACGTACAATAGGTGAAACACTATTGTGCTTCTCTACTATTCATAGGGTTTTCAGTGGCTGATTGCTTTTTGGGAGTGGGTTGCGGTGTCCTTCTCCCAAGCCCACAGCACCTGGTGTTCCCAGGCGGTCTCCCATCCAAGTACTGACCAGGTCCAACCCTGCTTAGCTTCCGAGATCTGACGGGATCGGACACCACAGTGGTAGGGCTGCAGGCATCTCTACCCTAGCCCCAGTTTATTCCTCGTAATGTAAAAGTACCAGTCCCAAAGAGTGAAAACAGTTTGGCCCAAGTCAATCAAGGCATCTCCCCTGGTTGGTGATTATTTCCCTAATGCATGTAACCCAGTTCTGGAAAATGAGATGTAAAGGAAATATGGGAAGTGTTAGCTCCCTTTTCCCTTCCCCAGCCTGAACAGCTTTTTGCAAACTGCTGTTGGTGGTGGTGGTTTTCTGCTTGCTTGTTTGTTTGTTTATTGAGATAGAGTCTCACTATGGAGCCCAGGTGTGCACCACCACACCCAGCTCTCTTTTGCAGTCTTGACATGACAAACATGAGCACAAAGGCCCACAAGTGAATGCTGATGAGGAGAAATACAGATGCTTGACATCCTTGCAAAGCCAGTCCCAGGTGGCGAGGGTGGGGAGATGTGGCTCGGGAGATGTTGCTCATGAGGGCCTGGGTTTGATCCCCAGGCCCACGACACTTAAAAGAAAAAGAAAAATAGTTCTGAACAAGGGGATATTTGGTGTCTTGGTCCACAAGGCATCCGGAAGTGTAACAGGCCCACAGTAAGGTGTCTCTCAACATGCACCCCTCCATTGTTATTAGGTGCTATCGAGTCAGTGTCCGACTCATAGCGACAACATAGTCCAACAGATGAAACACTATTGTTAGTGCTTCTCTGCTATTCATAGAGTTTTCAATGGCTGATTGTTTTTTGGGAGTGGGTTTCCAGGTCCTTCTCCCAAGCCTACAGCATCTTGTATTCCCAGGTGGTCTCCTATCCGAGTACTAACCAGGTCCAAGGCTGCTTACCTTCTGACATCTAATGGGATTGGACACCACAGTGGTACAGCTGCAGCCACCCCCTGAGTAGTTTAATAGATTGTCAGAGAATATCTTAAACTGTCTAGAATGACAAATGCATGATCAACAAATTATGATGATCAATTTGTGTCTCCCTTCCCAGTGGTTTTTACCACTTATTTATTTATTTTTATTTTTTTCTTGTACAGGCTAGGAAATGACAGTCCATCTTTGAATAGAAACAGTGATAGTGAACACCCTTTTCAGGGACTTTAAAGAAGATGCTTTTTCACTTTTTTACCATTAAGTAGTATGTTTACTGTGCATATTAAAAAAGATCCACCTTATCAGGTTAAGCAAATTCCAGACTGTTCCTATTTTGCTAAGAATTTTTATAAACAGCTTAATTTTATCAAATGCTTTTTCTCCAATTTTTTTTCCCCCTGAGACAGGGTCTTGCTATGTAGCCCAGGCTGGGCTGGAACTCACAGTCCTCCTGCTTCTGCCTCCCAAGGGCTGAGATTACAAGTATGCAATGCCATGCCTGGCTGAACTTTGAAAATTATTATTAATATAATGACTTGAAGTGATAATTTTCTAATGTTGAAATAGTCTTGCATTTGTGGAAAAAGTTCAACTTGGTCATTATGCATTCTTAATTGTAAAAATTGTAAAAAATTGTAAAAAATTGTAAAAAAAATTGTAAAAATATAGCTGTATTTAGTTTGATAATGTATTTGGGATATTGGCATCCATGTCCCTCATTAACATTGACCTACACCCTTCCCACATCACACTGTCTTCATCCGGGCTGGATATCAAGGTTGTACATATTACATAAAATGCAGCTGGTGGTTTCCCATCTTCTATTTTTTGAGGTAAATGGTGTAAGATGTGGGCATCTGCTTCCTGAATATGTATCAACCCACAATATGTGGTTGTCATGTTGTTCTTGTTACATGCTGTAAAATCGGTGTCCAACTCATAGTGACCCCACGTACAACAGGTGAAACATTATTGTCAGTGCTTCTCTGCTATTCATAGGGTTTTCAATGCCTGATTGTTTTTTGGGAGTAGGCTGCCAGGTCCTTCTCCCAAGCCCACAGCACCTGGTGTTCCCAGGTGGTCTCTCATCCAAGTACTAACCAGGTCCAACCCTGATTAGCTTCTGAGACCTGACAGGATCGGACGCCACAGTGGTAGGCTGCAGGCTGTGGTTGTCATACTCACATGCATTTCCCCAAAACCTTTCCTTTCAGACAATGAAACTGTTGCCACCAGCCCAAATGTTTGGTGCCCTACTCCTTGGGCTGTGGGAGGATGTTCTCTCCCAAGAGACTCCTCAGCTCCTGCAAACACCCAGACCACTCCACCAATGTCACCAGACATGCCAGGACACCCAGAGTGGATGGGAGAGGGCTGACTAAGGCTGTGGCTCACTGCATGTGAGATGGGGTCAAGTTATCACTTCCCCAGGCAGGGATGGCTATGACTGAGGTTCTGTTAGTGACCCCTTAACTCTTGCCTTAATCCAGGCCTCCCACTTTACATTAGCAACAACCAATTAGCAAAAACAAATATTTTGTTTTCCATCATTACTCTCTTCCCAGGGTCTGGGCGAAGAGGAGAAGGACTGTTTAAGGCAGATCTTGCAGGCATAAACCAACGGGTATAGCTCAGGCTATTGATTAGAGTTTACTCAACAGGGTAAATGATTAGAAAAATGCTCCCCCTCAAAATGGTGCCTGCATCACTGCTGTGTGTATTTAGCCATAGATGAATAAACCTCTGTTATTCTAATAGTTATGTGATTATTTGAATGTGGGTTAGAATATATAGCTATGTGATTGCAAATAATAAAAGATATAACTATAACATCAAACTTACAAATTTACAGATTACAGTATAAGACTAAGTCAGTTTAGAGATAATATCACAAAAAAATCATAATACAGTAATAAGAAGGCTGGGCACTGTGGTGCACACCTGTAATCCCAGCAACTTGGAATGTTGAGGCAGGAAGATCATAGGTTCAAGGCCAGAGACAGCCTGCACAATTTAGAAGGTCCCTATCACACACAAAAAACTTAATTAATTAATTAATTAAAAAAGGATCTAGGGGGTGCAGCTCAGTGGTACAAGTACTTGCCTAGCATGCGAGAGGTCCTAGGTTCAACCCCCCAGTACTGGAAAAAAAAAAGTAAAAAGAAAATGTGGCTTGGGAGGTGGAGGCAGGAGGATCACAAGTTTGAGACCAGAGGCAGTCTACGTAAATTAGCAAGACCCTATCTCAAAAAGTAAAAAAGATGGGCTGGGGGTACAGCTCTGTGGTCCAGCACTTGCAAAGCATGCAAATGTGAGGCCCTGGGTTCAACCCCCAGTACCACAAAAAAAAAAAAAAGAAAGAAAGAAAAAGAAAATGTAACAAAAATGGAGACTCAACAAAAGGCCTATTCACACACAACAAACTTGTGTCAGGTACTACCTTCCACCTGCCCCAAACCCACATACCAACACACACATCTGCCACATGCAGAGCTGGGGACAGATTTAATTAATTAATTAATTAATTTAATTTGTTTTGCAGTACTGGTGGGACTGAACCCAGGGCCTTGGCATGCTTTGCAAGCACTCTACCACTGAAGTGCACCCCAGCCCATTATTTATTTTTTATTTTGAGACAGGATCCCGCCAAGTTACACAGACTGCCTCTGGCCTCAGACTTGTGATCCTCCTGCCTCAGTTTCCTAAATTGCTGGGATTACAGGCATGTTCCAAAGTGCCCAGGCTGAGGACATAATTTAAAACATTTTAAAATGAGAGAGAACTACTTTCTAAAGACACTAAGTGATCTTTCTCATAAGGCTGGATCTCGTACCATCTAGAATAAATCCCTTCTTATCTTGGCCAACGGTGGGAGCCTTAGGTGTCTGCTTGCCTATCTGTAAGCATGTATATAAACTGAAACTGGCTGGGTGATTTTCCCACTCAGACAATGTAAGAATGAACGGAAGACATTTGCAGACATGCAAAGATTCCAAAAGCTTTCCTTCCATGGACATCTTTTAAAATGTTATCTGAAGAGCTGGGCGAGGTAGTGTATGCCTGTAATCCCAGTGGCTCAGGAGGCAGAGGCAGGAGGATCACAAGTTCAAGACCAGAGGCAGTCTGTGAAATTTAGTGAGACCCTGTCTCATAAAAGTAAAAAAAAAAAAAAAAAAAAAAAAAAAAAAAAAAAATGGGTTGAGGGTGCAGCTCAGTGGCCCAGCATTTGCAAAGCATGCAAGCACAAGGCCCTGGGTTCAACCCCCAGCATGGCAAAAAAGAAAAAAGGAAAAAAAAAAATGTTATCTGTAGATATACTCTTGCAACATAGGGACATAATCCAAGAAAGAGACACTTAAAAGATTCCCAGACTAGTACAGCTAACCAGGGAGTACCATAACTAGAAATACCAGAGGTCCAGAGAGCCATCCATCAAGATTAGAACAGGAAGTCACAGAATTTAGAGAAAAACATCTTTAAGAAGAAGCCTCTTGCTGTGGTTCATGCCCATAATCCCAGCAACTCAGAAGGGTGAGGCAGGAGGATTATAAATACAAGGCCAGAGGCAGCCCAGGTAATTTATTGAGACCTTGTCTCAGAATAAAAAAATAAAAAGTGGGTTGGGGGCGCAGCTCAGTGGTAGAGCACTTACCTAAGATGTGCAAGGCCCTGGGTTCAGTCTCCAACCCTAGAGGGGAAAAAAAAAATAAAATAAAAAAGGAAAAGAAAGAAAATGGGCTTCATTCAACAAATAATGTAACTAAGAAGCTGGAAGATTTTAATGACTGATTTAAAAGGCATGTTTGCTCTCCAAAGAAGAAAAGAGAAAAGCGGTTAGAAACTTCAAGAGAACAAAAAGTTCTATAAGAAAGTCATGGTCCAAATATGAAAAGAATTAACCTGGCTTCAAGTATTAGAGGGAGTGTAGGAGAATATACTTGAACTTGAAGCCCAGAGCACTTCCCTTCAAGCGGCATTTAAACTGTAACTTTATAGTTCCTTTTCTGTGGGTCCGGGGATGCTGCTTGGCTCTGCAGGGAATAATGATGTTTACATAGTCATGGTATTTGTTTAAATGCTGTATTGGCTTTCAGCATGTGAAATTCAGAGATAGACAACACACAAAACTAGAACATTTTAATCAATGGATATGGAGCTAGATGGAAATGTGGTTGTTCAGTGAGAGGAGTTGGTGGTGGAGGAGGGGGCAAGGGGGACAAAGGATGTCTCATCCCACATGGTGTGAAGTGAAGAAATATTGTATAAAATTAATAGCATCAGAAAAAAGAACTGGAAAAATGAGTATCTAACCAAACTGTGGAAGAAAATTACTACTCCTAAGCTTTTCATCTTTCACGGTAGGAATTGTGCTAGGCACTGTTAAGTCTTCAATAGTCACCTCCCTACTTCCTTTGGTCATAGAACACTTTTAGTTGGGCATCAGCTGAAATGGCTCAGCAGAGACAAATTATGTCTCCAAGCCTCCCTTCCAGCTATGTGTGACCAAGTGACCAAGTGACCTGGATACATGCAGAAGTGATGCATCTTTCCATTAGTTGGAGTATGGATGTGACCAGCTAACTTTGACCAAGGCCAAGAGTCTTGACCTAAATAAGAATAGCTAACTGCTGGGCATGGTTGTTGTTGTTGTTGTTGTTGTTGTTGTTGTTGTTAGGTGCCTTAGAGTCATGTCCGACTCATAGTGACCCTCATAGGGTTTTCAATGGCAGATTGTTTTGGGGTTGCCTTGGGAGTGGGTTGCCACATCCTTCTCCCATTTTTGCGGTGCTGGGAATCGAACTCGGGACCTCAGAGACTGGAGAGCAGTGCTCTACCAACTGAGCTAAATCCCAGCCCACTGGGCATGATAGTTTACCTATAACCCTGATTGAGAGAAGGACATGGCAATCCACTCCTGAGGCAATCCTGAAACAATCGGCCATTGAAAACCCCATGAGGGTCCCTATAAGTCAGACATGACTTGATGGCACCTAACAACAACAACATAATCCTAGTACTCATGAGGCTGAAGCAGGCAGATCATGAATTTGAGCCCACCCTGGATTATATAGCCAGTTCCAGGCCAGCTTGTGTGACATAGCAAGACCTTATTTCAAATAAACAAACAAAAGTAATCATAATAAATAATAATAGTTAACACATAAGCACATGCACTAAATGCATTTCAGGCATATATTCCTTCTCTATGTCTGTTGTAACAAAGTACTTCACGTTTAATGACTTAAAACAACATGAATTTATTCTCTGACAGTTCTAGAGCTCAGACACTCCAAATCAATGTGTCATCTAGGG
Source organism: Pedetes capensis (assembly GCA_007922755.1). Taxonomy (NCBI): domain Eukaryota; kingdom Metazoa; phylum Chordata; class Mammalia; order Rodentia; family Pedetidae; genus Pedetes; species Pedetes capensis. The sequence continues at coordinate 451,792 of VMDO01000070.1, read as the reverse complement.
CTGCTTCCTTCTGCAGACTCAGGGAAAATCCAGTTCCTTGCCTTTTTCAGTTTGTAGTGGCCACTTGCACTCCTTGGCTCATAATGCCATCCCCATATCACTACAACCTGTGTTCCCATCGGCACATCTCCTATTACTACTCTGGTTTCCCACCTCCCTCTTATAAGAATTCTTGTCATTACTTTAGGCCCACCAGGGCACTCCAGGATAATATCCCCTTCTCAAAATTCTTAATCATTTCTGCAAAGTCTTTTTTGCTGCAGATTTTAGCAATTAGGATGTAGACATCTTTATCATTGTTGTGGTTAGGCGCCCTTGAGTTGGGTCTGATTCATAGCAACCCTATATACAACAGAAGAAACCCTACCTGACATTGTGCCACGCCCAGCACTATGTCAGTGCTTCTCTGCTCTTCATGAGGTTTTCAATGGCTAATTGTTTCAGGAGTGGGCTGCCAGGTCCTTCTCCCAAGCCCACAACACCTGGTATTCCCAGATGGTCTTCTATCTAAGTACTAACCAGGCCCAATCCTGCTTTAGCTTCCAAGATTTGACAAGGTCGGATACCAGGGTGTAACCTTTGGGGAACATTTTTCTCCCTACCACAGGTTGGCATTATATCATTCCCATGCTAAAGATGATGTAGAGAAAAGTTAAGTAGCATGCCTAGGGTCACACAGCAGGTAAATAGCAGACCCATGATTTAGACCTGGGCAATGTGCCTCACACACAGAACCACAACACTCTTCTCTCCTGGCAGCACGCTGGCTCCCTGACAACTGCAGAGCTGCCTTACTATCCCCTGCTGGCAGACAGAAAGGAACTTTCATCTTTCTAAGTCATTGTCATTTGTTACAGTAGCCATATGCTAATACAAAAGTCCACAGCTACTCTACATAATTAAAAAGGGCTTTACTTTATTTTATTTGAATGGTTAGATAATTTTACAAAGAGAATGTATTCTTTATTAATTTCAGATGTCTTTACATTGCAGGACAGGATTTCCAGTCTATCTGTATCATGTACTTGCTTAACCCTTCCAGGGTTCCACTGCCTATGGGCTAAATGGAGTCCAAGCTTCTCAACCTATATGCAAGGCCAGCCCTTCACTCATCTTTCGATTTCTCATTGCTCCTTAGAATGGAAGCACCCTGGGGCCAAACCAGCGTTTCCTGAGGCCCCAGAACAGGCCTTGTACCACACCTACCTCTTGCCTGTGCTCATGTTCTCCCTATACCTGGAATACCAACCCTCTTCCTCTCCCACTCCTGCCTACCAGGAACTCAATCAAAGCCCATCTGTGGACTCCTATTCATCTCTCAATACCCATCCCAAGTTGCCTCTGGAGTTTTTCTCTGTTTGTCTTGGCCTTTCTCTCTTGTTCAAGATTTTCCTTAAATGTCTAGTGATCTAGGTAGTTAGAAATTCCCCAGCTTTCCACCTCTACCCCTCCCTCCAACACATACACCTCTCTCACAGGAAGAACAGCCCTCTCCTTCTCTTCCTTCCCCTTGTATGTTCCTGTGTCAAAATAACCACACCAGTGGGCTAGGGATGCGGCACAGCGGTAGAGCACTGGCAAAGCATGCGTAAGGCCATGGGTTGAGCCAGTCCCCAGTACCGCAAAAAGCAAACCAAACAAACGAAATAACCACACCAGTATACACTCACTATGGTCATTGTTTACTATGAATATTATTTATTATTTTATAATTTAGAACTCTAGCAATCCCCAGCCCTAATATGTAATTCAAAATACAAACAATGCCAAATCACAAGGTAAGAGTACAGATTTCTAACAGTGCCTTGATTCTTCCCCTGATGACTACTTTCATTTTTAAAATATGAAATTATTATTAAAATATTGTCTGCACATCTGCACCTGCATACCTGCCTGGTCTCAGTGGGTCTTCACACGAGCCCCTATACGGCAAAGGCTACTGTCGTCTCCTCTTATAACCAGTGGCATGAGGCACAGAGAGACAGGGGCTGCTTTCTGGTTGTTGCTGTGCTGTAACAGATGACAGCACATTTTGTGGCTTAAAACAACACAGTTTGTTCCTGTATAGGTCTGAGGTCAGACTTCCGAAATGAGTGTTGTGGGGCTAAAATCAGGGAGCTGGCAGGGCTGTGCTCTTTCAGGAGCCTGGAGGGGGATCTGTGCCTCACCTTTCCAGCTTTGAAGGCTGTCTGTGTTGCTCAGCTTATGACTTCCTCCCTTCCCGTCATAGGCAGCATTTGGGCCTCGGTCATCTTCCTCATACCTTTCTGATATTCCTGCTTCCCTTATGATCACACTGGCCCACTCGTATAAGCTGAGATAAGCCCTGTCGCAAGATCCTTAACTTAGCCTCATCTGTAAACGTCTCTCTTGCCATGTAATACATTCACAGGTCCCAGGAATTAGAGATGTGGGTATCTTTTTTTTTTTTTTCCAGTTCTGGAGATGGAACCCAGGGCCTTGCACATGTGAGGCAAGCACTCTACCACTAAGCTACATCCCTAGACCAAAAGCCCCAAATTTACCATCTTAACCTTTTTTTTTTTTTTTTTTTTTCAGTGCTATTGATCAGATCCAGGGCCTCACTCATGCTAGGCATGCGCACTACCTCCGAGCTACACCAGGATGTGGACGTCTGTTTTTTCCTGTACTGGGGTTTGAACCCAAGGGTTCGTGCCAGCTTTTGCAAGTGTTCTACCACTGAGCTGCACCCCCAGCCCATTTTTAACTTTTTATTTTGAATAAAGATCTCACTAAGTTACACGGGCTGCCTCTGGCCTCAAACTTGCAATCCTCCTGCCTCTGCCTCCCAAGTTGCTGGGATTTCAAGTGTGAGCTGCTGCGCCCTGCCATGGATGTGGGCATCTTTATAAGCCATTTTTCAGCCTATCACAAAGGCCACAGAAATGACTATTTCAGAATCACAGAGCAGGAAGTGGCAGAGCTGGCCCCCCAAACCTGTGCCCCTGATTCCCTGACTTCCTCTCAACACTAGACTTGATCTGCTCCAGAGACGGGCTGGTTTTTACCTTGTGCTCCCACACACCATCACTGTTGGTGTCCAACCCATTCTTCCCCCAGCCCTGCCCCCACAGGCTTGCACCCTAATGCATTTGACACTGTCCCAATCCTTTGTCCATATGAGGGTCTCCCTGACCTCAGCAGCAGCGCTCCCCTCTGCAGCCTCTCTGGTCATCAGTGCTTGTTGAGTCAGTATGTGGGTGGGTGAATCGGCAGGGGATGGCTCTCTCTTGCCCTACCCCTATCTTGAAGATGCTCTCTACGTCTCTGAGGTAGCCTGGCTCCAGGTCCAGGGCCCCTGCTCTGCCCACAGACGCCAGTCCCTTCAAGCCATCCAGACCAGAAGGTGGGGGCTTTCCCGGAGGAGAGGGGAACAGAGGCTCATGGCCAAGCTTGGACATGGAGGACATGAGGTGTTTGGGTCCCTCCCCAGGGCATGAGCACTTGGCCAGGCCTTCCCAGAGGCCGGTGTCATTGGGCCCGAAGATGAAAACACAGCTGTCTCAGTAGCCTCCTGAGACCCAGCCCTTAGAACCACCTTTCCAGGATACAGCTAAACCCTGCTGCCTCCCCCCCACACTTGCTTTCAATACTCTGTCTTTTGAAATAGGCCCCCTGTCCCCATTCTCCACCCACAGCCCAGGACTGCAGAGGCACAAGCAAGCTGCCAACCCAATTACATTTCAATTGCTCTAGTCCTCAGCAGGCAGAGGTTACTGTAAGTCGCATCAGATCTGAGCCAGCACCTGGGGGTCAGTGCCCAGGCTGACACTTGAAGATGGATGTGACAGGGACCTGTGGCTTGGAGGCTCAGGATTAGATCAACAAGGCTGGGGCTGGCTGGTTCCAGGAAAGAGGTCATGTGGGCACCAGTTGATGGACAGTTGGAGCAAAGCCAAGGTTTCAGGCCAGGCCTCCCTGAGCAGGGAGGCATCAGGGTAAGGGCCCAGCCTGGAGATGAGAGACCAGAGGGCCTGGGCCCTTCTGGGTGCCAGCATTTTGCCAGGAGCTGCCAGAGGCCAGTGCAGCTGTGCCCCAGGACCACATAATTGCAGCTCCTCTGGGTCTTTCAGGGCATCACTGGTCCCCAGGTCCCCAAGGATTTCCTCCAAGCAGACACCCAGGGCTCTCTCCCTTAGGCCCACCCAGGCAATACCTGGCTTCCCACCCTCAGGCTGTAGCAGAGTTGGGTTACGTGACTCAGGACTAGAGGGACATGGGGCTGATGGCCTCCAGCTGGCCAGGTTCTGTTAGGAGAGGAAAAGAGATCTGTTGCCTTAAGGAGTCCTTCACTATCCCTTTTCCTGGGGAGCAGCCATCTTTGGGGTATCCAGTGGTAAGGAGGAAAGGTTGGCAATTAGGGACCCCTTGTAAGGAGAGATGAGACTAGCTCTGTGACACTGGATTTTCTCCATGGGACTGGGAGAATCTCAGTCACGACTCTTTCCCCACACAGACACATGTACCCCATGTACAATGATCTGGGGGCACCTGGGGAGCCCTTTGCTCACTCCAGCCTAGAGTGTCTGGGAGCCCTGAATTACAGAGCTCTGAGCCCTAGGCTGGATCCTGAGCTTCAGCTGTGCTGGGCTCAGCCAGTGCCCACTGCCCATGCAGACACACAGGGATCTGTACCTTCCACATCCTCAGCCACACCTTGTTTGCAGCAGCTGTCATTGGAGTGTCCCTGTGCGATCTGCCTCCCCTCCCCCAACATGCTGCAGCCCCCTCCCCAGCCCCTACTTGGCAAACAGTCTCAGCTCTAGATGGGGAGTGTACCGTGGAGGGATGAGTCATCACCGTGGGAGGCGATGTACTGAGTTCCACATTTGCACACTCGCAGAGCCATGGACACAAAGGCAAGCCCACACACCCATTCCAGCACTCACACAGAAACGCACAGGGAGGCCAACGCTAGTCAAAGACACAGTTGCACACTGAGACCCACAAAGAGAGACAGACAGCAACCCCCCTTACAGATACATACACTAAAATGCCACATCCCACCCAGGGTGACCCCCCATCATCAGCCAGACTTTGACCTACATGCACAGAGAAACAGAGCCACACACTGTATTGCCTAGATGCACATGCATAGTCCTTATGTGAATACAGAGGTGCATGCATGCGCACACATAGACGCACACCCTCCCACACCATGCAACCTTTCTTCTCTCAAGCCCCTCATCCCTTCCCCTGCCTCTGCCAGTACCCAGAGCAGGCAGGACAGGTTTGGACTCCCAAGGATCTATGACCTGTCACTTTCTGTGCAGATGTCGCAGATGCCCAAGGACAGAGTTCTGCCTCATGTCTACCTTCAGTCCTTCCTTCTGTTCTGCAGAAATGAAGGTCACAAGACCCGACTGGGTGCTGCCTCAGCTCCCCTCCCACACATTCTGTCCTTGATGGTGTATCTCCAGCACCATGGAAAAAGGCTTTGGCTGCAGAGTGAAGATGGTGGCTATACCTCAGGAGCCACCACTAAGGAAGGGATGAGTGGGGGTCTCAGAAAATGAGAGAGGAAGGTGGAGCCTTATATGCTAGCAAGGTCCTGTCCTGAAGCAGGGGGTGGCCGAAGTGACTGCCTGAGACCCAGGAGATCACCCTTCACCTACCTGTGAGCCTCAGGAGGCCCAACCTGCAGTCCTTTGCACCTACTGCTTTCTGCACCTTGAAGACCTTTCCTCTAATACCAGTGCCCCCTACCCCTCTGCAAGGCCACTTCTCATTCAGTAGGTCTCTCTGGAGGTACTCCAGCTCTAGGGTCCCTGGCCGAGCCCATCTGCCCTGCTGTGCCCCACAGATCCCTGACCTCCTCCCAGCTCTACTCTACCATAGGTAAATTGCCTGGCTGTGTGCCTGCCTTCTCCAGCCGCCAGGAGACTTCAGAGGTAGGGAGCCTCTGTCTGGTGGGGGAGGCTGGTAGATCTGAGGGGAGCACAGGCTTGAACCCCACTCTGCCTCTGTTGTATGTCATTGAACTGAACCATATGTGTCCTGTGTCCTCATGTAAAATGGGAACAACTACTTCCCCAGGTTGGTGTGAGGATTAAATGAGACCATGCACCGCGCCCTATAGAAACCTCAGCTCTGTTATGGGCTCATTGTCCAGCTCACAGCTTGGTAAATATTTGTTGAATTAATGAGCCCCTCTGGCTCCCCCACTACTGCCCGCACCTCACGTCCCTGCTTTGGGAGGGGAAAGTAAGTACAAATGAAAGGATTTCGGACAGGTAGAATTAGAGGTGAGAGGAGGGCTTTCTGGCATCGCTGGGCAATGGCTCTCCAGCAGCAGCTGGAGCTTGGCTGGAGGCGGTGCGGGCATCCTCTCACCCCTGTGACCCATCTGTGCCATCCTCCTGACCAGCCAGGTGAGGCAGCAGCTCTGCCCTCTGGCCTTCCGACGCTGCCAGGGCCAGTCGGCCCTCCCTAGGTGCGCCCTGAATGCGGGTGGCTGGGGGCATAAATGTTGAATGGTTGCGGACTCTATGAATGAACGGATGGAAGCGTGAATGGAGGTGGGATGGACGAGTGAAGACCAGGCGATGAGAAATGAGCGTCTCCCTCCGCCCCTCGGGTCTCCGGCTGGGAGACAGACCAAGGAGAGACCCGCTAAGGGCTCCCTCCCCACCCTCCCCTTCCCGTCCTGGCCCCCCTCCCCGCAGCGCGCAGCCCGCCGGAGTGCGCGCCGAACCACAGCCCGCGCTGGAGCCGGGGCTCGTGCCCAGCCGGCGAGCCGGGCAGCGCCGCTCCAGGAGGGGGCTGCACAGGGCCCCTCCCCAGCCCCGGCCTCCGAGGGCTCGGCCTTCTGCGCAGGAAGGCGAAGTCCTGAGCGCAAGGTCCGGGGACCAGCAACCTAGAACGTCCGGGGCCTGGAGCCAACAGGTGCGGGGCGTGGGGGACCCCCAGGCCGGGAATGGAGGCTCTCCAAAGGACCTGAGGCGGGGGGTAGCGGGGAGCCCAGAGTCTCAGTGGGTAACCAGGGTGCTGGGAGGCTGGATCACCATCCGACCCGGCTCACCTCCCTGCAAGCTCCTGTGGAGCCCCTAGCGCTCTTTCTGCCCCCGCGTCCCCGCAGCCCCCTGAAGCCCCCAGGTACAGACAGGTCCTACTGAGGGAGCAGGTCCGCAGATGCTCCATGGGGTACGGAGTCCTCTCCCTCTTCCCATCTCCCAGGGGTCTCGGGGGACAGTCAGCCTTCCTACACTTCTCGGGGGTCGTCCCTGCCCAGCCAGGGAAAGGAGGGGACAGAGGTAGGGAGGAGGGAGGAGCCGGAGCGAGGCCAGCTTTATGAATGGAGAGCGCCCTGTGCGCCCGGCCAGCGACCCCTGGCGGCCTCCAGGAGCATCGCGGCCCGGGGGACTTAAGGGAGACCTAGCGGAGGACGTGAGGACCCTGCCGCTGGGCCTGGGGCTCTCGGCTCGCTCCCAGGGAGGTCGTCAGTCTTCCTGTGTGGGAATGTGCGCGCACCAACCAGGGAGAGTCTGGCAGGTCTGGTGGTGGAGCTGGAGTCGCTAATACCTCCCTCGACCTTTGTTTTCAACCCCAAATCAAGGCCTGTACTCACCCAAGAGAGAATATTTGCAATTGAGACCGCTTCCCCTTCCGAGTCTGTGTGTCTGCTGGATTCAGGCGGACATGGCTTAATAGGCTTGTGACTCTGAGCGAGACGTTCAGCTTCTCTGAGCTTCCATCTCCTCCTCAGCAAAGCATGACTCCCTAATAATGGTAACCACTTCTTGTGCCAGGTTCTGGGCGAAGCACTTGAAATGCATTAGCGCTGTGAGGTAGGTACCCTTATTGCTCCGTGGGACTTCTTTGGATAGGGAAACTGAGGCTGAAAGAGGGAGGTAAGTTACCCAAGAACAACTTGTGTGGAACTGGAATGCAACCCAGTTCTGCCTTCCTTTCTTCTTCTTCCTTTCCTTCCAGAAGTTTGGGCTGGGACACCAAAGAGCTGGGTGCAAGACCATCTCCCCCCACCACCCAACACACACACCCTGCCACCCTGCAAGAGGGGAGTGAGCCGAGGTTTGGTCTGGGCTTCTGTCCCTCTGCAGAACCCAGGATGCCCATTGAGTGCAGCGGCTCCTGAGCCCATGGAGCCCTCTGCCACCCCTGGGGCCTGGACGGGGGTCCCCACTGGCAGCAGGGAGCCAACCCACGTGCCTCCAGACTATGAAGATGAGTTCCTCCGCTACCTGTGGCACGATTATTTGTACCCGAAGCAGTATGAGTGGGTCCTCATCGCAGCGTACATGGCGGTGTTCCTGGTAGCCCTGGTGGGCAATACTCTGGGTAGGTCTCAGGTTCCACTGGGGCCTGGAGGGGTCTTGGGCCTCTCTGGCCCTCTCCCTTCCCATTCTTGGGGTAGGGTGGTCATGGGGGCAGGGCTAGGGGAGGCTCCCAGACCTGGCAGAACTGGGATGGGGCCTGACTCTGCTGCTGGCCTCACCTCACCCTGCTGCATGCGGCAGTGTGCCTGGCCGTGTGGCGAAATCACCACATGAGGACAGTCACCAACTACTTCATCGTCAACCTGTCCTTGGCTGACATGCTGGTGACTGCCATCTGCCTGCCCGCCAGCCTGCTAGTGGACATCACTGAGTCCTGGCTCTTCGGCCACGCCCTGTGCAAGGTCATTCCCTATCTACAGGTGAGCTCTCCTGGCACCCCTCACCAACCTCTGTCACAGCTGTCCAAAGCCTACCTCCTTGATAAGTCTCAGTGACCTTCTGAGTTGCCTTTCAGACCCCCATAGTGTCTTCCCCTACAGCCAGTAAGGGCAGGCCACCAAGCTGGACACTCAAGGACACATTCACAGTCCCACATGCTCACACAAAGATCCCCACCTGGTGTCAAACATATGGATGGCCACATGCACATGGTCACTTCCAGGTACACGGTCACACAGGAGAGGAGTCACACAAGCCCACAGTGACAGACAGAAACACTTCCTGGGCCTACTCCCTGATCCCAAGAGGGGCAGCTCTAAGAAACTGATGGAAACTGCCTCCTCCTTGCTCTCTAGCTGGCCCCAGGGCTCCCTTCTCCAGCAGTGGGCACCAGGATGTCCAGATGGGGTTAGTGGAGGAGGAGTGCTGGCCAGAGGCCAGAATGGTCTCTTAGTTGTAACTCTCTCCCATCTCCCTATAGCCCAGAGGGCAGGGGGCACCCCTGCAGCCAATGCCTCATGACTGGTCCAGACTCACCTCTACCTCCCAGAATGAGGACTTTTCTAATAGGGTAGGCAAGCAATGGCAGTCCAGGACAAGAGAAGCATTTCTTGGATTTCCCATGCTTTTGAGGTTTTCCACTCAACTGAGTAACTGTGGTTCCCTTAAGCATAAAGACAGATGGAGAATTTTATGCATTAGTTTGCTTATCTGTAACACAGCACCCACCTAATGGGGTTATTGTAAAGATAAAGAGCAGTGCCTGGCACACAGTGAATGTCATAAGTGGAAGCAATGTGATGCTTCTATTATTTGTTGTTGTTGTTAAGTGTGGTGGAGTCCAACTCATAGCAACCCTCATAGGGTTTTCAGTGGCTGTTCAGTGGTTTGGGGATTATTCTGGGATTGGGCTGCCACAGCCTTCTCCCATTTTTGTGGTACTAGAGATCAAACTTGGGTCCTCAGAGAGTGTGGAACAGCACTCTAGCAACTGAGCTAAACCCCAGCCCATAGTAGTGGAGCATCTACCATGTGCCAGGACTCCAACTAGACATTTTCCATGCATGATTTCATTTATTCTTACCAGAATCCTCCCGGGTAGATGGCAAGTTTCCATTCCACAGATGAAGCTCGGAGAGAGTGAGTGCCTTGTTCAAATACACGCAGCCAGGAAGTGGGAGAGTCAGGATTTGTACTACACTTGGCTGCCTGGTTAGGGCTGTTGATACCCCCCTCCCACTGACTCACCCTCCACACCTCTGATGCTGTGTCACCTTGGGGCAGGCTGTGTCGGTGTCGGTGGCAGTACTGACTCTCAGCTTCATCGCCCTGGACCGCTGGTATGCTATCTGCCATCCACTATTGTTCAAGAGCACGGCCCGGCGTGCCCGTGGCTCCATCATGGGCATCTGGGCTGTGTCGCTGGCTGTCATGGTGCCCCAGGCTGCCGTCATGGAATGCAGCAGTGTGCTCCCCGAGCTAGCCAACCGCACCTGGCTCTTCTCTGTCTGTGATGAACACTGGGCAGGTAATGGTAGGCACTTCTGTGACTCATACCTCTAAGGCAGGTGTCTGTCAGGGGCACTTCCAGGGTGGGCATTCCCTCTCCTGTGGCCATCTGCTAGGGGTCCCCCAAGAATGAACACTCCAGGCTCTCCCTGCCATGGTGCCTCTGTGGGGCCCAGCTGCCCCAAGCCTTGCTCTGGCCCTAGTTGGGACAGGGTGGCATTGTTAACCAGGAAGGCCAGGGCTACCAGGACCTGACCTTTGCATCTCTTGGCTCCTACAGATGATCTCTACCCCAAGATCTACCACAGTTGCTTCTTCATTGTTACCTACCTGGCCCCGCTGGGCCTCATGGCCATGGCCTATTTCCAGATCTTCCGCAAGCTTTGGGGCCGCCAGGTGAGGCCCACTCTGGTGTTACTGTCTGGGCTGGAACGCATGGGGCTACTGGTCTAAGGGAGTAGGTAGTCCCCTGCCTTCAGAACAGGCCATCCTGAGGGCAGCTAAAGAGAGGCTAGGCCCAGGGACCTGGGGAACTCGAGGCCCTCATGCTGATGCCCACACTGGGCACCTTCTAGTGTCAGTAGCTACTGTACATTCATCCTAGGCTCGTCCTGTCGCCCTCATCCCGTACTTCATATGTGAGAAAATGGAGACCCAAAGAAGGAATATAGCCCTCCCAAACACCCAGGTAGTGAGTAGAAAGTCAGGAATTAAAACCCAGGGCTGTGAGGCTCCATTGCTCAGTTTGGTGCCACCACAATAATAAAGCCTACAGCCATACCATTGCAGCATCCAATCCTGCCAGATCTCGGAAGCTAAGCGGGGTTGGGCCTGGTTCGCAGTTGGATGGGAGACCACCTGGGAATACCTGGTGCTATAGGCTTGGGAGGAGGATCTGGCAGCCCACTCCCCAAAACAATCAGCTATTGAAAACCTTATGAATAGCAGAGAAGCCCTGACAACAGTGGCAGGCTGACGGTGTTGGCTAGTGTTCGTCTGTTGTATATAGGGTCACTGTGAGTTGGATTCGACTTGATGGCACCTAACAACAACAACAACAAATAATCAACACACTGCATCACAAATAAGCATCACATTGCTTGCCAACATTGTACAACCATCTTACAAAAGATGCCACTTTGTGATGCAGGGCAAGGGCAATCCACCTGCCAAGGCCGATGAGGGGCAGCGCCCTGCTGGTTTCAGGGCCTGACTTCTTTTCTCATTACAAATGGACCTCTGTGGGTTTCCTGAGGGAATTTACAGGCAGAAGCGTGCTCAGAGCCCTTAGCACTGGCGGCAGTAAGTCCTAGGTCAGCAGCTGGGCAGGGGGCCTGAGTGAGACCCATTTTGGGCAAGGACCTTCACGTTGTGGGATGTCACTTACATTCTACACATGGTGCTGATTCGCACTTAGGCTGTGGAGGTTGGTGCTTGGGCTGATGGACTGGTTAGACCTAGACTCTGCCCTAGAGGAATGCCCAGTGAGATCGGGCCTTTTCCAACTGGCCTGCTTTGAGGCCTAGAAAGGTCACATTGCTCCTGAATGTCTGAGCTGGCTCTAGTCTCCTCTTTCCTGTACTCAGGTCCCATACCCCTCTGTAGTGGGCTGAGTCAGGTGTCCGGTGGTGGGAGGGCCTTTGGGATGGTTTGGCTGCTGTAGGAACGCATAGCCACACAAGCCTTATGGGCATCAACTCAGGCAAGGAGCCATACTCAGAGGTCCAGGCCCTTCCCTGCTGTCTTCCTGCTCCCCAATATTCAGGCCTCCCCACAGTCTGACATGGGCCAGAAGGGACAATGGCTCACCCAACCTCCGCCTCATCCCCAAAGGTGGAGCTGGAGAGCTGAGGAGGATGAGTGGGCAGCTGGGAGGACGTTCAGAGCCCAGGCCATGGCCTGAGGCCTTGTCAAGGGCCACCCACCTCTCTGAGTCTCACCTGCCTCGTCTATGGCATGTATCAGGTGCTTTCACAAGGAGCTGCGGAAAATAAAAGTGCCTTGCTCACCGCGTATCAAGCATTCATCTTTATCACAAATATTAGGTCCCTCCTATTGCAGGGGTTTTCTTTCCTGCCCCCTTCCACCCAGGCCCAACGTCCACCCTAGGGAAGAGAATGAATGGCCCTCGCAGGCGTGATACCCACTGCTGCTGTCTGTGTGTGCTGGACAGATCCCCGGCACCACTTCAGCCCTGGTGCGGAACTGGAAGCGGCCCTCAGAGCAGCTGGAGGACCAGGGGCAGGACCCTGGCACTGAGCCACAGCCTAGGGCCCGCGCCTTCCTGGCCGAGGTGAAACAGATGCGAGCTCGGAGGAAGACAGCCAAGATGCTGATGGTGGTGCTGCTGGTCTTTGCCCTCTGCTACCTGCCCATCAGCGTCCTCAATGTCCTCAAGAGGTGAGAGCATGTGGGGCGCGGGCGCCGTTGTGAGGTCAAAGGAAGGAGCTCTTCTGGCCCCACCACTTCTCCACAGTGCCACCTTGGGGCAGGTCATTTCTCTTCTCTACGCCTGGTCTCCTCAGTCTTTATGTGGGAATAACAAGTCCTGACTCCTAGGGACATGGTGAAAATTCATCCTTCCATTCACTGGGTCATCAGGTCTTAGGGTGACCAGGTACACAAGGCCCCACCTTTGTGCAGGCTATGCTCCAGTGGCAGAGAAGGAAAATAAAGAGAAAAATCAATGAATGTTGTCAGGCAGTGATAGTTGTTATGAGGAAAAGTGAAATAGGGCTGGGTGCAGTGGTGCATGCCTGTAATCCCAGCAACTCTGGAAATGGAGGCAGAAGGATCACAGGCTGGAGGCCAGAGGCAGCCTGTGTAACTTAGCAAGACCCTGTCTCAAGATAAAAAACAAATAAATAAAAAGGGGCTGGGGTGCTGCTCAGTGGTGGAACACTTCCCTAGCATGTGTGAGGCCCTGAGTTCAACTCCTACTACTGGGGGGAAAAAAAAGGAAAGGAAAAGAAAAAAGAAAAGAAAAGGGAAGGAAGGGAGGGAGGGAGGAGGGAAGGAAGGAAGGAAGGAATGAAGGAAGGAAGGAAGGAAGGAAGGGAAGGGAAAGGAAAGAAGGAAGGAAGGAAGGAGATATAAGACAAGAGGATAGTGACAATGGCAGGGGTTGTTGGGGTTTTTACTTTTGTTTAGATATAATGGTTTTTTAAAAAGGCCTCTTGGATTGGAGATGTAGCTCAGTGATAGAGCACTTGCCTAGTATATGTGAGGCCCTGGGTTCCATCTCCAGCACCAAAAAAGAAAAAAGAAAAGAAAAGACAAAAAGCAATTAAGAAAAAAAAACCTTCTTGGAGGAAGTGTCACTTGAGCAAAGAACTTGGAGGAAGTAAGGGAGCAAGCCACAGGGGTCTAGAGGGACAACAGTCAGGCAGAGGGACACAGCAACACAGCAGATGAGGGTCCAGAGGGTGCTGGTGAGAGAACATGGGCTATTGGACAGGAGACTGTTTGGGTTTGTGCTTGGCCACGTCCTGGCTGTGTGACCTTGGGCATGTTACTTTACTTCTCTGAGCCTCAGTTTCCTTAACTAAAAAGCAGTTGCTATCCATGGGTATCACATTGCTGTGAGGCTGGATGAGAAGGTGGAGGGGAGGTAGGGGGGTTCTAGGGGATCAGATAGTTGGTGACTGAGCAGATATACCCTGGTCTCTGTCCTAGGCCCATTCTGCCATAGGCTTTGCTTAAAAATCCAAAATTGGTCAAGACCTCAGACCCAGAGGCCTAGGGAAGGGTTACCCAGTAGACAGCAGTGGGCTAGGGTAACCCTCACATTTCACAGCTGGAGTTCTGTGAGTACTACCTGCCAACAAACACGTGTCAGCTCTGTTTCTGACCACCCTGTACCCTGGTACTAGGGTGTTCGGGATGTTCCGCCACGCCAGTGACCGGGAAGCCATCTATGCCTGCTTCACCTTCTCCCACTGGCTGGTGTACGCCAACAGTGCTGCCAACCCCATCATCTACAACTTCCTCAGTGGTGAGTGGGGTGGGCAGGCAGTGACGGAGGGTGGTCAGCATCCCTAGGACAATAGTCTCTCCATTCCCAATCCAGGAATCACAGAAAGGATAATTGGGGAGGATGTACCTGCTCTCTCCTGGGCATTGGGCCCCTGCTCTGGGAACCCCTAACTCACAGGGAGACTTCCCACTCCGGGAAGCCTAATCTGAGTGGGAGATGAGCTATGCTCCCTCCAGTGGCCAGCATCCAAGATGGAGTTTGGCAGATTCTGCAGGCCAGTAAGAGGAAGGGCAGGGGCTAGGCTAACTGTCTTTCCCAACACCAGCCCCAGGCATGCTTGGCGGGCTGCCCCACCAGCCCCTCTCTGGCCAGCACAGGCAGAGTGGCCCATCTTTCCAGAGAAAGGCAGGCCTGTGGGAAGGTGGTCCGGGAGCCCTGCCTGAGGGGAGACTGTATAACAGGTGAGAAGCGAGACAAGGTCTCCAAGAGAGGCAGTCCAGGCCCAGAAAAGGGCTTCCCCTGCCCAGCCAGACACACTGGCCAGGTAAATCCATCTGCTTCCAGCCACAGCCCTTTTACTCTGCTCTGGAAGTCCAGGCCCCCAACTCCCCAACTTTACCATGGGCCTCCTGTCTCTGATGTCTGGCAGTCCCATCTTCCACCCTCTACCTCCTCACTCAGGGTAGGAATGGCCTGGGCCCCAGATCTGGCTCAGCAGAAGTGACTCACAGACCTCAGACTGAGGACTAGGCTTCTAAGGAGCCAGAACTGATGACTGCTCCAGGCTGGTTACAAATAATCTTTGAGACATGGCTAAGAGGTTCAAGAAGGGCTCAGAGGTCAATGATATAACCTTCACCACGACTCACGAATTACTCAACAAAGGCTGCCTGGCTGGTTTCCAGCCCGGAGGAGAAAGCAGAACAAGACAAGCATTGCCGGGGAGGAAGGGCGAGCAGACTTTCTGATCCACGTACATTTGTCAGACCTGTGTTTACTGAGCACCCGATGTGTGCTTAGCCCTGTGCTAGGTACTACAGAGGCTGGCAGCCTGATGACACCTGACCAAGGAGGGTTTGGTTCTCTGAAAACCTCTGTTCCCCTGATATACTTGGATTCAGCAGGGAGGTGTGTGCTCCAACTCCCTACTCTGTGCTCCCCCTCTAAGAGATGGGCTTTGGAATTAGAACCAGGTTCAGCTTATGGCAGGGTGGCCTTGGGCAAGTCATATCCTCTGTGCAGTGAGGATAAAGCACTACAGCCTTTCGGGTTGCGCGGATATTCTGGGGGATAGAGGCTGAAGCACCAGCACAGTGCTTGGTGCAGTGTGACCGCCACCTGCAAGGGCTGCTTCTGTCATTTCATCATCATAGGGCTGAGCTAGGAAAAGCCTAGCCACAGAATGCGCCCTGAACCCCCTCCACACACCCACCAAGCCAGACAGAGGTGGCCTGAGGTCCCTGAGCCAGACACACATCTTGAGCCAGGCTCTGCGCCAGAATGCAGTCAAGGAATTGAAAGACAATTGTATTTTGCCTCAAGAACCCACTCAGGACCTCTGTCCTGTCTCCCTGGTGGTGCCAAGATGGCCTTGGGGCTCTCCATCCTAGCTCTAGCCCTCCCTCCCCTCACAGGAAGCTTGGCAGGAACTGCGTGGGTGTCCCATGGGCCCAAGTCCTCTTCCTGCTGCATTTGTCTCCTTCTGGCTATGTCTTTTGTCTCCCAAGGCAAATTCCGGGAGCAGTTCAAGGCTGCCTTCTCCTGCTGCCTGCCTGGCCTGGGTCCCTGCAGCTCTCTGAAGGCCCCCAGTCCCCGCTCCTCTGCCAGCCACAAGTCCTTGTCCTTGCAGAGCCGGTGCTCCGTCTCCAAAGTCTCTGAGCACATAGTGCTCACCAGTGTCACCACAGTGCTACCCTGAGGAGGGGTGCCCTGTATTCTGGGATGTGCAGCCTGACCCTTGTGGGGGCTGCTCTTCTGGCGACTAAGATCTGCCCTGCACCTCACTGAAAGACTGCTGGGTGCATTGAGGCTTGGGTTCCTGTTCTGGTTTCCTGCCTGGGTGACCGACTCTGGGCAAGGCATTCCTCCAAACTGTGTCTGCTAATCAGGGTTGATGTGAAGTTTAAACATGCCACTCAAGAAAGTGGCAAACTCACCTGGGTACTGGAGCCCACGTCTGTAATCCCAGCAACTCAGAATGCTGAGGCAGGAAGATTGCAGGTTTGAGGCCTGAGGCAGCCACAGTAATTTAGCAAGACTGTCTCAAAATAAAAATATAAAAAGGGGTTGTGGGTGCAGCTCAATGGTAGAGCATGTGTGTAGCACTGGGTTCAACATCTAGTATCAGGAAAAAAAAAAGAAGAAAAAGAAAGGAAAAGGAAGGGAGGGAGGAGAAAGGGAGGGAGAAAGGAGAAAAGGAGAAAGAAAGAAAAGAGAAAAAGAATGAAGAAGAAAGAAAAAAGAAAGAAAAGGAAAAGAAAGAAAGAAAAAGAAAGAAAGGAAAAAGAAAGAACTAAAAGGAAAAGAAAGAAAGAAAGAAAGAACGAAAGAAAGAAAGAAAGAAAGAAAGAAAAGCACCAAGCTCTTTGTAAACTGTACAGTGCTGTGCTGTGGACATGGTTACTGTTGTACTTCTCTCACATGGCCATACCCCATTGTCATCCATCCTTATCACCATCCAGAGCTTGGCCTTCCTCCCAAAGACCCCCAATTACAGGCCTTCCCTGGAGTCTGCTCTGAAGGTCCCCACAGGCATATCCACCTCGCCCAGGGGCCCCCTAAAGCCCAAGCTGCATGTGGCCAGCTGCTCTGATGCCTGTGCAAACTAATCTGGGCTCAGCCCTTGTCCAGTGGGCACCAAGCACAGCTCACCATCACCAGGTGCCGAGCGCACGCACCACAGGCTGGATCTTATTGGCTTTGTGGTGTGATAAAACACTCTCCTTGTGGCTATTCAGCATGGAGGCCAGCAGCCTGAAGCAACTGTAATTAAAAGCCTGGCACTGAATGTTCCCTTTCCTTGTCATTACGCAAAATCTGTGCTGCTCAGGTTAGGAATAGAGGAAGGTGGGGCAGCTGGGGGGAAGCCAGATGAGAGGGCACTGGGATGTTATTATCCACACCCCCTCACCAGACCCCAGGCAGCCTCGGAGTACAGGTGGCGCTGACTCTTCCTCAGTGGTGCCAACCCTTTGGGGCCCAGGACCTCGATCCTTGACACACTGTCTTCTCTTGACCTGATGGCCTCTGGAAGGTAAGCGGGTAGGGTGGGCACATGGCAGGTTAACAGACTGATTTATTGTTCCACCTTGGAAATTAGGGTTTTGTTTATTCTCTACAAACTCACAGAATAAAGAGAAAGCCACAGACTTAGCCAGGAATGCTCTGGCTCCACCGAGGTGATCACAGGGCTGTGAGAGGCCCTGATCCTCATTGCTAAAGTAGGACAGGAGTGCTGCTTGCTGAGGAGGGGCAACATCTGGCCAGGGCATCACAGCCATGCACACCAGGTGTGCTTAACTTGATCAGTGAAGCCACAGGAACCCCTGACCTCATCTGTCAAGTAGAGGGACAGGGGCATGGGATGCCCAAGAGTGCCTAGGTATGGCTTTTCTCAGGCACCCATTTGACCCAGAGCAAACAGACCATGGGCTGCAAGTATGTCATCTGGGTCTAGCTCTGTGGACCGCATAGTGACTGCCAGGAGGGGTGGGCAGTCCTGCGTACTCTGTGCTTCCACTGGCCTATTCCTAAAGTTCATGGGCAGGTCTGGAGGTGCAGTGTGAAGAAAGAGGCCTAAGGGCTGGGCCCCAAACCCGAAGGCAATCAAGCCTGCAAGGATCCACCAAGGTCTTGGGCTCTCCACCTAAGCACAAAGGTGGGCTGTGATTGGCACCATTTAGCGTGCTTGCCTACATGTGTGAAGCCTTGGGTTTGATCCTCAGCACCACATAAAAAATAAAAATGGCTTTCAGTAGACACTTGGCTCAGCAAGAACAAAGAGAAAACAACAGCATCCTCTAAGGGCTGCAGTTCTACCCTACTGTTTGCTAGTGGGAACCGGCACCACAGTGGGCTTTAGGCTTCCACTCTGAGGGACTCCAATGAACTTGAGAATATTCTAGGGAAGTAACCAGAATGCCAAGAGGAGTAATGCTCTGTGATGAGTAGCTGAAGCACCTGGGGGCTACCTGGCCTAGGAGACTTGAGGAGAGTGTGGTGGCAGGCTCCACTATCCAAAGGATTGGCATACAGAGAGGGGAATGTGTCCTGACTGGCCCAAGAGAAAACCAGGACCAATGCCAGTATTTCCAAGATGGCAGGATGTAGAATCCACATAAGGAAGTCATTTCTGCATGGAGGAAATGAACTACCTGAAAGGCTTTTTTTTTTTTTTTTTTTTTTTTGCCACTGGAGGTTGGCCAGCAGAGGCCACAAGCACTCTGGATAGGATTCTAGCTCTGGATGGGGCTGGCTTCTGGGAAAGGGATCCCATCTTCTTCTGGCAATCACAGCAGCCCAGGGAAGCGGCACTGGCTGAGCCTGACATGCCTGCCCCTCACTGACCTGAAAAAGTCATAGCTACTCTCCACCCTCAGCCCCATCACCTCCCCTACCCCTGCAGAGAGGAGAGGACTGCTGAAGGCCTCCAAGTTCTTACTTTCATCTCCAGAAACCAAATGATAACCACACCATTACCCAAGCTAAGGTCCCCCTGGCAAACTACAATGTCTGGTGTCCAGCTTTTGATGGAAATTTTGTCAGCTTGTTATAGACACCTGGCGCAGACTGGGTATCATGCTCACCTAGAGATCAGCTGGCAGGGACACATATCTGTGCTTAATAAAAAGCAGGGGAAAGTTATAACTTCATAAAAGGAGTTTGTCTGGAAGATAAAACTCAGACCTAAGATAATAAAAGGCCATGCTGTGGAAAAGTTTGGGGTGTCTCCTGCTAGCTCAGAATACCAGCTCTAAATGTCCATGAAGCAGCCTCTTGATTTGGCCCCAGCCATACAGATGTGAACCCGGCAAGGCCCCAGCTGGCTGCCCAATCCCTCAGCTTCACCCTGGCAAGTGAGAGGAGGCTGCAGCCTTCTGCATAGCTTAGTAAATAATATATATTTAAACATTCACCAAATAAAAGAATACATGGGTGAATAAATGGATGAGTTATGAACCTATAGCTGCAAAACCAATGGAAAATGTGAGACTCCAAAGTTTCAGCTTTTTTTATTGAAGCTTACAGTTGCACTAGACATTTGGCCCCAAATGAACAAAAACACAAATTAAAAAAAAAAAAATTGGCAGTGGGAAGTGACAACTGTCCTCTGGGGACTGAAGCTGGGCAGAACACAGCAGGCAAATGAGGGGTCCAAGCTTCAGAGGGCAGTAGCCTGGTCAAAGATGTCCAGAAGGCGGCCTGTTGGAGGTTGCTGAGCCAGGACAGCTAGAAGTTAACTAGAAGTCAACGTGCAAGGATGTGTGGGTGCAGGTGTGAGAGACCAAGCCGTTGGTCCCACAGGCAAATCTCTCTCATGCTTGGTCAGATTCTACTTTGGAGAAGCTGGGCTCATATGGCATGGCAGCCTGGGTGAGGGAAGGCAGGTGCTACTGGTATGAGGCCAGTTGGTGAACCCTTACCACTGCCATCGGGGGCAGAGCACAGGCTGACCAGACACTAACTCCATCGCCATGACTGGCATCTCATGTTGCTGGTACAAGACTGTGCCATCCCACTACTAAGGGCTGTCAGGTCATTCAACTTCCAGTCCTCTCCTACGTCTGCCTCCTACCGGTATGGCTGCCAGCCAGAGCACCACTATCTGGTGGCTCTGATGTAGGAATCTCGACCCTCTTTGGGAACAGTGCTGTATCAAGCAAGGGAGAATCTTTTTCAAGGAGAAGCAAGAAAAGAAAAGAGGCCCACATGCTTCTCCCACTCTAAGGAGACAGAAAAGGTCCTTAGTGTGCTCTACTCTCTGTGGACAGGCTGGGTCATAGCATCCGAGAAGCTGTCATGGTGACGAAGTCCTCAAAGCTGAGCCTAATGTTGCCCTGAACAGCAGTGTCCTTCTCCCGGAAGGCCTCGGTCAGCACCTGCAGCTGGGTGCACACCTGGATGAAGCGGTCGAGCTGCATGGCAGGACTGGCAGAGCGCGGGCAATAGCGGGAGACCAGAAGCTGGCTGAACTGAGGGCTCAGGTTGTATCCCATTTGGGACAGAGCTGGAGAGGAGGGGCACACAGAGGACACACACAAAAACCTGCCATGAGCACCTCCCTCACCCAGCAGATAACAGGGCCTGGAGGGGATTAGCACAGGAGCATGAAGAGAACAAAGGAGTCCTGAGGATCTGTTCAGGATGTCAGGCGCACCACACAGGCCCTGTATGGATGTTCTCCTTAGCAGGAAGGCCTCCCTCCTTCCTTTTCCAAACCTCCATTGTCAGGGTTCGTGGGGTCCCAGGGAGGAGGATGGTCCTCTCTGATTCATCTGTCTGAGCCCCAGGGACTACCCCACCTAGGGCAGATGTCAGAGGCAGCAGCACAGCACAAGGGTTACAACCTGCTCTGGAGTGAGACAGGCCCTGGAGGAACTGCTTAGCCTCACTATCCTCTATCTTATCACTGCTAAGATGGGGATGATGCCTACCTTGTGGATTGAGTAGGGATTAAAGGTGGTCATGTACGCACTTAGCACAGTGCCTGGCACTCAATGTTTCTTAATAAAATCATCTCCCCACATGAAGTTACTAGTCAGTTCTGAGGTCACAGCCTACATGCTGTTCCTCATGCACCCCACTGAGAGGTTTCCTGCTTCCTGCTTTCTCTGCATAACTTACCATCCCGGGCCAAAATCTCACCTCTCCCTTTGCTCTGTGGGCCGTTGGGCAAGTTAGGTACACTAAGCCTCAGCTTTCTCATTTATAAAACAGAGCCCATAAGGGATCCTTCACCAAAGGGTATGGAATAATAAACAGGATCTAGCACATGGGAAGAAAGAATTATATTAATCTAATAAAATGTTTATTACAGTGCCTACGGCACAGCAAGCATTCAATAAATGCATAAATACTCATTTTGTTGCTGCTGGTATTGCCCATCAGCAGCCTCAACAGAAGTGAGCAAGGCAGTGATCAGTACTAGTCAACCCCTCCCTCTACTAGGGCAGAGCTGCTGTGCTCACCTCTATCCAGGGACACAGACCTCCTTAGTCTGACTGAAATCCATGGCCAAGGTAAAAGACTGGACTCTCTGGGCAGCCTTTTCCCCCTACCCAGGTGATGAAACTCACAAGCCCATTAGCCACCTGTCCTCTCACCTACTGGCCTGAGCCAGGCTGTATAGGCTTTGGCCCAAGGCAGATTGGAACCAGATATGGAGCTGAGGTCTCAGGTCATCTTACTCAACTGCAATTTTTACAGCACTCTGGGTCCCACAGTAGGAAAGAAACTGCTTTCTGGCAGAAGTGGCAACAGAATCACCTGAGTCCCTACGCAGGGTTCTCTCCACCCTCCATACTCGAACCAGGGAAGAGCCACACAAGCCACACACACTGGTCTCCAAGTGTGCTGGGGTACAGGATCTCATTCCTGAGGCTCCCTGCCAGCTGGGACTTGTCCCACCCAGCACTGCTGGGAGTCCTGTCATCAGAGAGCCCAGCCCCGACTGTACGCCCAGTGTTTTCTCTCCCTGGATCCTGACTCAGTGCCCTAGCCAGGCCACAGAAGGGGTGGGGTGGGTGGACCTGCACCCAGGACAGCACTTTGTAGAACACGTGAGCATCTGGCTACGAGAGGAAAACCCTCTATCCTGTCTCTGGGAACAGTGCCTAGATCAGGCCTGCCCGCTGCACCCATCGTGGCGCTCACCTTGCTGCAGCTCTGCGTAGCTGATGGAGCCGGAGTGGTCCCGGTCGTACTGCTGGAAGAGGTTCTTCCACTGCTGGATGAATTTCCACAGGGCTGAGAAACCGTAGACATCAATGCGACCTGACTTGGTCTTGTCAAACATGTCTGAGGAGGAGGATGGAAGGGGAGGGAGGAAGCCTTCAAGACTGGGGACCCAGGACATAGCTAAGACAGCCCTTCTCCCTAGGCTGGCATAGGAGATGTCGCAGAACACAGGTCCAAGGCCCAGATACCTGCGCCTGAGACACCGCCATCAAATGCGGCACTAGCTCGCTCTCTGCCCCGGCCACCCTCGCTCTATTCCATCCAGAACTGCATCCTCTCTGTAGGCTTAGTGGCTGACCTCCCTGCCACTTCCTACCAGGGGAGGGAGTCTCTACCTGCCGAATGGAAAACTGAGCAAGGCTGTAAGCCAGCGGTCCAGAACTTGAGGGAGATCCAAGAAGAGCTCTCAGTCTAGGAAATCTCACCTTGAACCCAGCTTCCTCCCAGAAATCCTTCCTAGCCAAAGGTGATCTCCTCAGAATGGCTACCTGCCCACCTACTGTCAACTATCAGGTAGCTCCACTGAGCTCAAGCCCATGTGAATGGCTGGGACTCACTTATCATCATGAGGCATGTCTCATCATTGAACGAGGACCAGTTGGAGTTGACCAGGGCCTGCTTCAGCTCTTTGATGGAGATGTAGCCACTGTGATCGGCGTCCACTGACTGGAACCAGGAGTAGGCCTCAGGATCCACGTTGGGAGGGGCTCCCCCTGGGGGGAAGGACGCGAATGGGGGAAATCAGAGCCAGGTCTCAAGGCCAAGCCACAGAAATGCTGGGAAGGGCTAGCCTCAGTGCTTCCCCAGCTACAGGTTCTCCCCACCCACGGAGCCTCACGAATCTGCCTACTCCATCTTCAGCAAGCCTCACTCTTTCTCCTTACTGGGATGGGAGAGACCTTCAGTGGACACTCAAAAGTATTTGCAGCTGGCTTCCACTCCATGAGCCTGTAGACCTTTGTCAGTGCCCTAGGCATGCCTCTATTTGATTTTCTGTTTCCTGTCACCCTACAGCGTATCAAGACCTGAAGGATGGGGTGGTAAATAAAAGTGGAGAACAGAAAGATCTATCTGGGGAGAAGTAAAGTCAATTAGCCAAACAGCTACTTACACAAGAAAGTATCACTGACAGCCATGGCAGCTGTGAAGGACAGAAAACACTGCCGAGGCCCAGAAGTAAAGCCAGAGGAAAAAAGGTTTGCCTTACTGAGGGTCTAGTGTGGCCTCCTTTGAGGGGAAATTCAGGGAGGCTCCACCTACCTTTCTAAGACACCAATGTCACAGGGGAGTAAGGGCCACATTCCAAAATAAGATTCTTCTCAAGGGCTGGAAGTATAGTTGGAGATATTTTCACAGAGGAAGAAATATTTAACTGGCTGTCAAAGGCTGATGAGGAGTGGGGTGGGTGGGGAGAACAATGAGCAGGAGGCAGAGTGCATTAAGAGTGCTCCAAGGGGTCTCAGGTGGATGGAAGGGGGAGGCTAATGGTAGGTGAGGGGCCAGAAAGGCCCTGTAGGATCTTCTTGAGGGTAGAGGGGCACCTCTAATGGTCAAATCTATCTTCCAGAACAAGTATGCTCAAATCCTGGTGGTGGGCCCCTGCAGGGACTCCAATGGAGGCAATGCATAGATTATGCTGCATGCAGTGCTACTCTAGGGAGTCGCTAGCTGCACTGGAGAGGAACACTGGTGGCCGAACCAGAGAAGCAACAAAGCAAGCACAGCTGAGCATAGGAGGCACATCCTTCCTTTCCTCCCCAGCCCTAGAGATTACCCCTAGACTCAGGCCCTGGAGGGATAAGCTTCAGAGCCAGGGTCTCCTTGCCCTGCAGTAACCTGCGGGCCCAGAGACAAGATTTTAAAGGATGTGGAAGTCCACTGCAGAGCTCCTGTGCTGAAAGCAAATGACCAGATGCCCTGGACTCTGAGAAGATAAATGCCACTGGCTGGCAGTGCTCAGAATCCCTGTGGTCTGAGTGTCTCCCCAGGGCCACCTGCCTGGGTACTTACAACTCACATGCTGCTTGCTTACCAGCAAGGCATTTCCTGGAGGCTCTTGCCATGCACCAAAATGGTTCTAGGCTGCCTTGCTAGTGGTGTGGTCTCCTGGGAACACTCACTCTGTGAAGAAGCTGAGTTTGGGGGGAAGAGGACTGGCACCCACTTCCCCTAACCCTGAGACTGCTCAGAAATCTTCAATGAAGCTGAAGCCCACACCCAAGGCTCTCTGCCTCCACTGACTCTCCAAGGCCCTCCCTTCTCCTGTCTTGTCCAGAACCTCCCTTCACTCTCTCTCCTTTTCCTTCCCCTATCTGATCCTCCTGCCTGTTTCTGCATCTTCTAATGGTAAGGCCCATGCCACATAAGCTGTCATATTAAATGCCAAATACTTCTTTGCTGAGAATGCTCTAGAACATGTCCTCTCACAGAATATTGTTCATTAAGCCCAGTCACTGTGCCTAGTATTTACCTGTGCCTTCTCATTTCATCCTTATTAACAATGCTATGAGGTAGTGGTATTGCCGTCATTTTACAGACATGCACACCGAGGCTTCAAGAGGTGGTTTGGTCAGGTCGTCAATAAGTGGTCTGATCTCAAAAGCCAAGCTTTCAATAACAACACTGTCTTGCCTTTCTGTCGATGGTGGTCAGCCTCTCTCACACAGGAATGGAGTCTCTCTCCCAGTGGACTACATTATTGCATCCAATTATCTGCTGATCTCCTTTCCCTATATAAGTAGTATACACCCTCTCCCACTGCCTGGTGGCTTAGAGAGCTCCCCACGAGAGGAGCACCCATTCCTATCCTACTGTGTCAACTTTGACAAGGGGATGTGCTTTGGTCAAAGGAACGGGAATAGATGAGACATTCTTCAGAGCAGAACTTTAAGAGGCATCATCCATCCCAGATAGCTTTCTGCTCTTTTCTCTGCCACTAAGACTATTTATCCCAAGTAGGGGATCCATCTTCAGCCTGGATCCCAGAATGAAAAGACATGGAGCAGACACTCGGCTGCCAGTCTGCAGCTGCCAACACATAAGCAAGAGTAAGTGTGAGCAAGCAATAGAAATAAATGCTCGTTGTAAGCCAAGGAAATTTTGGAGTTGTTGCTACCATAGCACAGCTAACTGACAGTGTCCTCATTCTGCTGGTACAGGTGGAAGCTGGAAGATGTGAAGGTGCCAGAGACCAGGATGCCTACAAACCCACAGGAAGGACAAGGACGGGGCGTTGATAAATCAGAACCAGGTCAGAGGTACTCAGGGGCCAAGATCCTACTTACCCTGTCCATAAGGCCCGGGCTGTTGGGCACCATAGGAACTTGGAGGTGGCTGACCATAGGGGCCCCCTGGGGCCACACCACCATATGGTCCTCCTGGAGTTCCAGAGGGGAGTCCCCCAGCATTGGGGTGTCCATAGGGCCCTCCACCAGCTGGTGGTCCATAAGGCCCTCCAGGGGCAGGACCCCCATAGCCACCACCAGGAGGTAGACCACTGCCATACTGCCCTCCACCATGGGGAGGTCCAGGGTAGTAGCTACCCGGAGGGGCTCCAGGTGCCTGTCCTGCAGCTCCTGGGCAGCCCTGTGGGAAGAACAAGATACCACTCAGGGTGATAAAGACAGAAACTAGCTACAATACCAAACTTTACAGCTAGAAAGCACTTCTACTACCATTCTTTCAACTGATTCTGCAAGTGTGGGTAGAATTATGATCCTGTTGCTCAGATAGGCAACCTGAGGCTTTTAAGGAAGCTAGGAGTTACCCAAGGTCATACCACTATCCCTACAGAGTCAGGGATAGACTCTGACCTTCCTGTCTCTCCTTTTCTGTACAACAAGAGACTCTCCAAGAGCTAAAACCACAACTAGTTTTTCACTTTATCCCCAGTTTTCAGTGTACAATGGATGCTCAACTAAATATATATATATGTGTATGTGTATATGTTGTTGTTCTTGTTGTTGTTAGGTGCCATCAAGTCGGTATCCGACTCATAGCGACCCTCTGTACAACAGGGGAAACACTATTGTCAGTGCTTCTCTGCTGTTCATAGGGTTTTCAGAGGCAGATTGATTTTTGGGAGGGGGTTGCCAGGTCCTTCTCCCAAGCCTACAG
Source organism: Pedetes capensis (assembly GCA_007922755.1). NCBI lineage: Eukaryota > Metazoa > Chordata > Mammalia > Rodentia > Pedetidae > Pedetes > Pedetes capensis. The sequence goes on along the minus strand of VMDO01000070.1, from coordinate 425,539 downwards.
CTTCTGGTGTTCCCAGGCGGTCTCCCACCCAGGTACTAACCAGGCCCAACCCTGCTTAGCTTCTGAGATCTGACGGGATCAGATGCCACAGGGCTACCACTGCAGGCGTGTGTGTGTGTGTGTGTGTGTGTGTGTGTGTGTGTGTGTGTGTGTGTGTGTGTAGATATATATATATACACACACACACATACATATACATATATATATACATAAACACACACACACACACACACGTATATAACGAGAAGGCAAATGAATCAAATGGAAATTCCAAATGCTTGGTTATCCTTTGGTGCCTTCATCTCTATTTGCAGAATTCACAGCACAAATGCAGTCTCTTCCATAGAGGCCAATCACCAATTGTGGTCACAGCATGGATCTATCCATATCATGTCTTCCTTACTCTGTGCTAGCTCAAGATGCAAAACCATTTCCCTATTTTCACTCATGACTCTGAGGCAGGCAGGGGAGACCCTATTCTTTTTTTTACTTTTTTTTTTTTTTTTTGGCAGTACTGGGGATTGAACCCAGGGCCTCATGCTTGCATGCTTTGCAAAGTGCTATACCACTGAGCTACACCCCCAGCCCTTTTTTTTTTTTTTTTTTAACTTTTTGAGACAGGGTCACTAAATTACACAGACTACCTCTGGTCTCAACCTTGCGATCCTCCTGCCTCTGATCCTCCTGCCTCTGCCTCCCGAGTTGCTGGGGAGACTTTATTCTTAAGGTGATATGGTACAATGGTGAGAAACAACAGTTTAGTTCAAGTTCTGTCACTTAGTAATTGGATTAATGACTTACTCTCACTAAGCCTCAGGATATTCTGCTGTAAAATGGGAATAACAGTGTCTACCTCAGGTTGCAATTCAAACGAAACAATACCAGTCATGTGAAGCACTTTGACAAAGGGCCTAACACAGAGTAAGCACCTGAGACACTTTAACGATTAATAATAACTCAACTTCAGAGAAGTCACATACAGACTGTGTGGAGACCCAGAACCCAGGCCTCCTGGCTCAAAGGCCAGGGCATTTGTGCAGGGCAGCATACATGCGGGCATTCTCTCTCTTGTCTCTCTCTGCACATCTCTAACCAGGGATTCCTGAGGCCCCTAAATAAAAGCACAGGTCCTGGCAAAGCTCAGGCCTAACATATCTGCAGGCCAGCTGAACTCAAGGACACAGACAACAGATGCCCAGCTCTAAGGCAGTATGGGTTCTCCATGTGTTCTAGATCAATCTATAGGAGCCCCCACGGCCTGGGCTTTGTCTTTTTTAAATTGTGTTTGATAGCTTCTGAGATAGATACCCTCAAGGCTAGGGCCAAACTCATACTCTAAAAGGGGCCTGCTTGCCCAAGGAAAGGAGGCTTTGTGGGGGAGCAGTCTCAGCCACCTACCCAACTCAGGGGAACTCTTCCTATTAGAAGCTGCCATAGCTAGTAGTGAGACACTCTTACAAACAATAAAGTCACAACTGATCTCAATTCCAAACTTTGCTCTCGCCAGCTGAGTTCATGATTGTGGGCCAGTGGCCTAATCTCTGTGAGCCTACTTCTTCACAAATAAAACATAATAATCCTTTCCTCATTGGATAATTCTGTGGATTACAAGAAAAAATGCAGTGGACTTGGCTAGTGTTTGTGAGGACCTGAGTTTGTTCCTCAGGAAGGAAGGAAGGAAGGAAGGAAGGAAGGAAGAGAGAGAGAGAGAGAGAGAGAAAGAGAGGGAGGGAGGGAGGGAGGGAGGGTGGGTGGGTACAAGGAAGGGAAGGAGATAGGAAGGGAGGGAAAGCAAACTTTGGTTAGTTTAATTTTTAGCTAAAGTATCCTTTGATAAAATAAAACAAAACTGATCAAAGAAAGCTGCTCTGGGTCAAGCCAGGTGGGGTTCCAAAGCCCCATGAGGGGTGTCCTGCATTGCTACATTCTGAAAGCACTCATAAGAATCTCAGATGACTCAAAGAGCCTGAAAATCATTAGCGGAAGAAAAAGAATTCTTATAACAGTGCCTGGAATAAAGGAAATGATCAATAAATCACTGCTGTGCTGTTGTTATTCCATGAATTATTATTACCAGCAAAGTCTTAGGCCAGGTAATATCTGTGGGGTTTAAAAAAGAGGAACAGCCACTTTGGAAATCAAGATGGAAGTACCTTAGAAAACTAAAACTAGAACTACCATATGATCCAGCTAAATCACTTCTAGAAATATACCCAAAGGAAGATGAGTTCTCATACCACAGGGACATCTGTATTTCCATATTTAATGCAGCACTCTTCACAATTGTAAGGGTATGGAATCAATGCAGATGCTCATCAATAGAGGATTGGATTTAAAAATTGTGGTATATATACACAATGGAATATTAGTCAGCAGTAAAGAAGAATGAAATTATGTCATGTGCAGCAAAATGGAACTAGAGAATATCATTTTAAGACAAATAAATCAGACTCAAAAAGAGAAATACCACATGTTCTCACTCATATACAGGAGCTAAATCTACCTCAAAGAAAAAAGTATACATATATGCATACATACAACATATATACATATATAAATGTAAAAATACAACTGGACCCAATGTGAAGGGAAAGGGGACTAGTGGGAGGGAGTAGATGATGGGAAATGGGGAGGCGGAACAAGATAGAAGAGTAAAAAGGGAGAGAACAAACACAAAATACAGGATGCAATTCTATGAAAATATATATTTAAAAACAAAAAAGAAAAGAAAAAGGAAAGAAAAAAGAAAATCAGGGTATAACCCATAACTGCATATGATTGTCTTTACATGTTAATTTAAATTCTAACTTTTCTTTTCTTCTTTTTTTGGCTTTTAAAATTTTGTTCTGCAATGTTTAAGGTGATGGAAGTGTAAGCAATGCGAATTTGACAGCTGTATAATGGATATATCAACTGACTTATTACTTTATACCCCATTAACATGTATAAATAAAATATAAATAAATAAATAAAATTCCAAAAGAGCTCACAGTTAGCAGAGGAATATGGGGATACAATGTAACACCTAAAGGAAGAGCGTAAGAAACAGTGTTTAACATAGACACATTAAACCACTTGCCCTATGGGACTGCAAAAAAAAGAAGGTAGAATTGAGGAGGGATTCCAAAAGAAAAGTAGCATTTGAGTTTGTACTTAAAGAATGAAAAAGATTCCCAATGGGGTTGGAGAGGTGGAACAGGAGAGGTTACCATGAAGGCCAGTCACATAACCTAACCCTCTTAATTTACAGATGGGGAAACTAAGGCTGGGAGAGGGAAAGGTACTTGCCCAAGTCACTCTATACACTGAGACATAAGCAGGACTAGACCATTCCCCTATACCAGCCTGAACCCAATGACTCCCACTGCCTCTTGCTACAGTGCTCCTTCCTTAAGCAACAGAGAATAGGATTCCAGGGTAGGAAGGAAGGAGAACAGGGGCTCTGCAGAGTCTGGCATACCCAAAGGACAGGTTGGACTCCTGGGCAAGGGCATATGAGGCACAGCCCTCCCACCAGGGAAATGCTCCCAGGACAAAAAAGCCTGCTGAGTCTTCTGCCCTTCCAGCTGTCACACTCCAGGGGCCTGTGTGTTTGGGGCAGTCTGGCAGCAACTAAAGCCCTTCCTTTCTGCTCTGCATTACAACCATCACACATAGCTTACAAAGCACTTTCACATATACAAACACTACTGAAAGACTCTCACCAACAATTCCCTGACATAAAAAGGGAAAACAACAGTAGCCCTATTTCTCAAATGAAGAAATGGAGGTGGAGAGTTGTTAAGTAACTTCATTAACCAAGCACTTGCAGAGCAACAATATTGTTGCTAGGCTTTGTACTTAGCCTAGGGGCACAAAACCAAATGGGACCCTATCCTTGAGCAGCCCATAGACAACTATGATGCAATCTGATCCAGCACCAGCAGAAAAATCTGCTTACATGCCATGAAGGAAATCCGTTCTGTTTGCTGAATGAATAAATGAACAATCATATGAACAATGAATACGAACAATCCATGTAGTAAGTCAAAGAAGGCTTCCTAGAAGAGGTAGCAGTGACATTGGTATTGGTCCCTCAAGGATGCACAGGCATTCTCCCAGAAAGAACATAAGGAAGAACACTCCAGACAGAAAGGAAAAGAAAGACAAAGAGATGTGTCAGCGAGCATGATGTGGTCAGGAATAGGCTAAAGAGCAGAGGCAAGAAGAACACAGCTTGTATCCATAAAGGCAGGCCCTTCTCACTCTCCTTGACCCTCTTCTGCTGCCTTTCAGTTGGCCCACGAGTTATCAGTGCCCAAGAGTAGATTTATCTGTTTAGCATCTTCCCCACCCAACAGTAAGCTCCTCAGTGGCAGACAGTGGACCTTCCATCATGGCACCCCAGGGAACAGCACTGCCTGGCATCTACAAGGCCTCATAAATATCTGAACAAATAAGCACCACTCTAAAGAATCTGGGCATAGCTGGAGAAAACAGAACACTAGAGAAGGGTTTCCAATAGGGAGGAATGTGACCAGAGCCTTGTTTAGAGAATTAACTAGCAGCAGTATAGAGGATGAGCTAGTGGGGGAGGCAGCAGAGAGGGCATGAACCAAACAGCAGACTTGGGGATGGGAAGAAGGGGAAGGATTCTGAAGCTATTTCAAAGAGAGACTAGACATGACTTGGCAACTAATTAGATTAGGAAAGAGATGGGGGGGGGGAGGGAGGAGACAGAGTGTTTAGAATGACTCAGGTCTCTAGCTTTCCCAACATGAAGGAGGTAGGGCTTCAAACTGAGGTAGACTCCAGGCTGGAGAGAAAGGTTGAAGACATTAGGCTGCTCACCGTCAGAGTTGTTCAGAAAGGTCTGAGCCAGAAATGAAAACCCGAGTCCTTGAGCCCTGACTTCACGGGCTGTCATACTACTACACACTGCCAATCCTTTCCAGAGTTTTTCTTAGATTATTTCTTACTGATAAACATGAAACTGTGGACGGGGAGGGAGGCAAAAGTCTGGAAGAGTTCAGTAATCACGTTTTCTAAAACATCAAAGAAAAACCATCTCTAGGTCTTTCGCTGATTGCAAATAAGCTACATTTGATATACTGCAGGGTTGGGGACATAGCAATTATTGAGGCTTTGCTAGGTGCTTCCAGTTCAGTCAGCTTTTCCTGTGAGGTAAGTGCTATTATCTCCATTTTAGAGATGAGAAAATGAAGATGTAGAGTCTAATAATGTGCCTGAGATCATGCAGGCAAGTTGGGATTCAAAATAGTGTCTACATGCATGCCTGCCTAGCATGTGCCTATGCTAGGAACTATGCCTCTGTCAAAATATACAGTGAACAGAGGTAGAAGGGAAAAGTTGCAGGAGGTGATCTTTTAGTGCCATTAGGGCCCCAAATCAGGGATTTTCAGGAAAAGTGTGTATTTTCCACTGTAGCACCTAGAACCAGTTTAAGAGCCATGTACTGGAACACACCCCAAAGATCCTTCAGTCCAACCTCTCTGTTGATAAAGGAGTCTCTGCAGCACCAGTTAGAATCTCTGTTTGCACTCCTGCAAGAAATGGCTAGCTCACCCACTCTCAGTTCAGAGAGTCCTGTATTTTCTTTTGGCTCCAAGTGCTCATTCTTCTATCCTCAAGACCCTTGTGAGGCTTTGAGGTGTCAGAGGCTGGTCCATGCTGCATGCTGATGAGGAAGGGAGGAGGGTGCATTGCAAAAATAAGCCTATACCCCAGATCTACCCCTCAAGTGCCTGTGGGAGGAAGCAGGAGTTCAAGCTAAGGGGTTAAACAATCACAAGAAGACCGAATGGTTCAGGCACTCACAAGCAGAACCTCCCAAGATACTGAAAGGGCAGAAACATGCAACTAATGAACAATGAGCCAAGAAACAGTCCAAGTCTTCAATTACCACCTCTGTGCTGACACTCCAAAATCTGTCTTCCCTGAACTGCAGACCCATATACCCTACTGCCTCCTGCCCTTCCCCCCAACCCTATGCCTCCCTGTGTTCCCATCTCCTGGTACCTCCTATTACCCCATCATTCAAACCCAAAGGCTTAATCCCTCCTGGGCACCTCCTCTTTCCTCCCTCTGTCACCTCAATTAAGCACCAACTTTTCTCTACCTCCTGAATGCTTCTCAAACCAATCTTTACCACGTCACTGTTCTCTTTAGCCTAGAGTACAGTAGCTTTGAAACTGGTATCCCTGCCTCAGTCTCTCCTGAGTCACAATCCCTTCTCACAATGCCCCACAGTAAGAGCCAAAGGACAAATGGGACAAAATCTTCATCAGCTCCCCCTACAAAAAGACATTGGAGACCCTTTAAAATCTGGCTGTTCCTTACATTTCTGGTCTCATTTTTTGCCCCTTTTTTTCTCATCATTACAAACAGACTGATCTTAAAATTCTTCCAAAATACTGAACTGTCTTACTTGCATTCTGGTTTTTGTAAAATTATTTCCTCTGCTGAAATACAATTTCTTTCTTTTTTTTTTTTTTTTTCCCGGTATTAGGGGTGAACCCAGGGCCTCACGCTTGCATGCTCTGCAAGTGCTGGACCACTGAGCTGCAGCCCCAGCGCATTTTTTTACTTTTTTTGAGACAGGGTCTCACTAAGTTTTGCAGACTGCCTCTGGTCTCGAACTTGCAATCCTCCTGCCTCCGCCTCCTGAGCCACTGGGATTACAGGCGTACGCCACTGCACCCGGCTGCACAATTTCTTTCTTCACCCAGCTAACTCCTATGGCTGATTCTTCCTGCCCCCTAGACTGAGTTAAGTATCCTTCTTATGTGTCTTATACTTTAGACTAACTTCCATTTCACACTTACCATGCTGATTCTATGATCTATATATCTGCATTGCTCTCCCACTTAGAGTATTTACTACATGCCAAACTCCATACCAAGCACTTGCCATCGATTGTTTCATTTATTCTTCATAGCAACTCTGAGGGAAGTACTATTATGACCCTCAGAGTTACAGTAACTTTGAGGTAGGTATTGTTATGACCCCAGGGGAAACTGAGCTTCAGATCTTCGCAACAAACTTCAGTAAAAAGTGGCAGAGCAGGGATTTGAAGCCAAATCTCTCTGGCCTCAGAGTCCAAGCTCTTAAGCACTGAAATCCATCAAGCTGGTTCTCCCACAGGACCAAAGGGTGTTTGACTTTTACTACTCTAATACCTTTTGTCCATGCTTGAGTAACCTGGGCTGGAGGCAATGGAAAATTACAGGAAATGTGACTCCTAGAAATAGGGCTATTTGGTTGGTGGAGGGGAGGCAGCACTGAGTCTTAGGACAACTTAAAACGTTTTCCTTTTTTAGAATACCTGGGCCGAGGAAGGGGACAACAGTAAGGTGGGAGTGGAAGGGGAGGGAGAGCCTCATTTCTTTTCCTATTCCAGATACTTTTCTCTCCGTACTCCTTTGGAATATTTCACCCCAAGCATAACCCCAGGCAACATGGTAAGGGGAAACACAGCAGCAAGAGCTTCCACCATATGCTGGCATGTCCTATGTACTAGCAAAGCACCAAGGTCCCTACAGGCTTGGCTACATTTCATCCTCACTTCAGCCATTTTACAGATATTATTTCTCTCTTTCTACAAGTAAGGAAACTAAGACTCAGAGCCCTTAGATTGTTTGTCCAAGGGCAAATAACTATTAAGTGGTAGATTTAGGATGCTAGTCTAGTTCTGTCTAACCTGTCACTGCTTCTAGGATGCATACAAATCACCTCCTAAGCTTATGAAGATGTAGATTCCTAGGCACAAAGCAAGTCTTATGTAGAACGCCAAAGTATGCTCTTTTAACAAGCTCTCAGATAATCCTGATGTAGGCCAGTCACAGAGAAACAATGTACTGTGGCAATGCTTTCCCAAACTGTGCTCCTCAGGAATATTAGTATCATAAAAAATGACCAGCCATAAAACAAGAGAGGGGGAGTTTTACAGTTAATTTTTAGGAATTTCTATTCCTTTCTAGCAGATTTTCATTGTACATTATCAGCAGATTAAGAATCCTGAGATATTGTCCACAAACATCCAGCTGTTTAACAGTATTTTCCAAACTTATTTGACCACAGAATCCTCCTCTATTAACAATACCTAACACATTTCAAAATATTCAGCCAGTGTAATGGATTCTGGGGAAAAATCTATGTTATACTTTTTCCTAACCCCAGCCAACACTGGCCTCTCGTCTTCCTACATCTACTAAGTATGCAATGACAGCAGTTCTAAGCTCTAGCCCTGGCTTTACTTAGGTGTGACCTTTAAGCCGCTTACTCTCCTGGGCTTGCTCCTCAGCTGTAAAATAGAGGTAGCAATCTCTACATGCCTACAAGGACTTCGTGATTGGCATAATGGAGGTCCAAATGCTGTGTAAACTGTAAAGGGCTGCATTCCCTGGAAGGACTCTTACCACATCTTTTGGCATGTGACTATGGTCAGTTGAGTGCTTTGTTTTCCAATTTTTCCTGCATGAGTTTTATTTCATGTTTTATTTCCTAAATTACTATGTGATTTTGGAAAACTCAGAGGGGGCTATCTGAAGGCCTCCCAGGACTGACCTTCTAAAAGTTTATTAAAAATCAAAATACTAAGCCATGTGGACTAGCTCATGTCTGTAATCCCAGTAATTTGGGAGACAGAGGCAGGAGGATAAAAGGTTCAAGGCTAATGGCAGCCTGCAAAATTTAGTGAGACCCTGTCTCAAAATAAAATATGGGCTCTGGGTGCACCTCAGTCGTAGGGTACTTGCAAAGTACCTGGGAGGCCCTGGATTCAACCCCCAAGTACTGAAAAAATCAAAATACTAAAAGGCAGCATACAAGTCTTCAAAAATAGGTCTATGAGGTAGATCATTTTATTGGGCTCTAGAGGAGAAAACCTTGCCTCAGAAAGGCCAAGTATCTTGCTCAAGGGCTCAAAACTAACTAAGGGGCCCAAGATATGACCCTATCTCTGACTCCAAACCACACTTAACCACCCTAATATTCTGTTACCCAATGAAGAATTCTGGCCACAGAATCACATAGCTATGGTATTCTTGGCTGGTTCGAGATGGACTGGCAAATGAGAAAGAGGCATTTGCAGACAACCTATGTTCTGACCTTGGCCCTGTTCATTAACTACCTGGTGACTTCAGATAAGTTCCGTGTCTCTCTTGCTTTCCCTTTTCCTACGTGTGAAACGATGCTGGACTACGTCAGTGATTAAACCAGCTCATTGTGGCACCTCCTACAACCATACCCTCCTGACTATTCTGACTCAGTACGTGTGGGGTGTTTTTTATCCGATGACCTAAATGATAAACCCAAAGCTCTAAACGTCTTGTCAGTGCTGATGACCCGGCCCAAGGAAAGCACGCCGGCCCCAGCGAGTATCTATAGGGTCCGAGGTCCCAAAAGCCTCGCGTGCACAACGTCAGAGGGGGCGTGGCACAACCTGTTGAACGCGTCCTCCGTGACGTGAGCTGGGAGAGACCCAAAGTCTCTCTTCCCGTCTTCCCCATGGGAGGCCTCGCTGAAGCGAACCTCACCGTGAGAAGGGCAAGGAGAAAATGGGGCGAAAGAAGAGTCGGAGCTAAGGGTAAGTGGGCCTGAGCTTGGCACGGGCCCTATCAGGACTCGCGGGCCCCTCGCGTACTCACCTGCCCGTACGGGTAGCTGGCCATGGCGGCTCTGACGTCACTCGCCGATGGAAGGCGGGGCTTCCTGCTCTCTAAGCAGCCCCTCCCTGGGCTGTGTGGGAATCCCGCTTCTGACTGGACATCCAGGCTGTCGATCTTCTGCGAAGTTGGCCAACGGAAGTGACGCTCAGGGCGGTGGGCGGGTATCTACTGGACACACACGACGAGCTAAGGACCTGGTGGAAGCGTTCGGAAGTCTTGGTGGTTGTACTGGAGCTTTCTTGACCTGGAGTAGGCCCCAGGGCTTGTCAGACCAGGATATTTAGTGAGAAGCCTGTTGCTGCGGCGGCCATATTATAACCTGGCAAATGGGACGCATGATAGTTGCGTAGTGCTGTCACTCCGAATTTCCGCCCCGGCGGTTGCCGTGACTACTGGAACTTACTGAGGCCTCCTGGAAAAGATAGAGGTGAAGGCCGAAGTATGTTTTTCTAATATCAAGAACCCAGGTGCTATAGTTAGTAGCCTTGGGGTGGGGTATAGTTCTGTGGTCTTTGAAGAAAACCCCAAAACATCAGAATAGGAAGAAAAGTAGATTATCTAGTGCCTTTTTCTTCATAAATGGTGAAACAGATCTAGAAAGGCAGTGACTTTCTTGCCTAGTTCACAGTGAGTTCACAACGGCATGTGCCCTAGGACTGGGGTCAACGGATGGCCCAGGTCTCAGCAAGGAAGAATAGATGATCAAAACTAGATTTGGTTATTAGGTGCTGTCCAGTCGGTGTCCAACTCATAGCGACCCCACATACAACAGGCAAAACAGTACTGTTAGTGCTTCTCTGCTATTCATGGACTTTCAATGGCTGATTTCTTTTTGGGAGAGGGTTACTGGGTCCTTCTCCCAAGCCTACAGCACCTGGTGTTCACAGGCAGTCTCCCATCCAAGTACTAACCAGGCCTGACCCGGCTTTGCTCCTGAGATATGATGCGAGCAGACATCACAGTGGTACGGCTGCAGGTTAAATCTAGACTTAAGTCAAATTAAATGACCTTAACATAATGTACTTGCCTCTTGGTGTTCAGGTCCTACACTATGCATGCTTATTTGATTAATTTGTTAAGTTCTTCTATGTGGGCAAGGATTGTATCTGGTTTTGCCTCTTATTATATCCCTAGTATCTATAGGCCTGCAGCCACAGCTCTGTGACATCCGATCCCGTCAGGTCTCGGAAGCTAAGCAGGGTCAGGCCTGGTTAGTACCTGGATGGGAGACCGCCTGGGAACACCAGAAGCTGTAGGCTTGGGAGAAGGACCTGGCAACCCCCTCCCAAAAATCAATCTGCCATTGAAAACCCTATGAACAGCAGAGAAGCACTGACAATAGTGTTTCCCCTGTTGTACAGAGG
>VMDO01000070.1:381935-414407 GCA_007922755.1 Pedetes capensis | reverse complement strand
CAACAGTATCTATAGAGTTCAAACTGTACTTTTTAAGTAAGTAAATGAGTAAGTTAGGGTTATGTGTGTTATCCATTCAGACTCATCTAGTTAGGCACTTTCCAAAACCCCAGTGTTGATCATTGAACTGCTTGCAAAGCATGCTTCTCATGCACACCTGCAAAATAAGGCCACTCCTTCATCCTGGCACTCCAGGCCCTGCACAATCTGGCCCAATCTCAACTTTTTCAGTTTTAGATCTCACAGCCCCAGTCTATGTTCTACTCTGTATTTTTATGCCCAGTGCCATCCTTCAGTACTCTTGCTTTGACATGAAAATTTTAGTTTTATCACTTTTTTTTTTTTCAGTACCGGGGCAGGAGTTGAACCCAGGGCCTTGTGCATGCTAGGCAAGTGCTCCACCACTGAGCTGCACCCCTAACACCCTTTTATTTTTATTTTGAGGCAGGGCCTCACTATGTTGTGTGGGCTGTCTCTGGCCTCAAACTCGTAGTCCTGCCTCAGCCTCCCCCAAGTCGCTGGGATCACAGGTATGTGCCATGGCACCAAGCTGGTTTTATTGCTTTCTAACTGTATGATCTTAAACAAGTTAATTTCCTTTATGAGTCTCAGTTTTCTCAACTGTCAAAAACAAATACGTAAATTTGAAAACAAGCTTATTGTACCAGCCCATGCCCAGGCCTATGGCCAAACCATTCCTTTCTCCTGGACCAGCAGCCCTCCCAATTCCAGTCCTCCAAGGCTTGATTGTAGTCCCATCCTCCACGTGACCGCTCACATTTCCCTCAGCTCCAGAGATGATCATTCTTGCCCATATCCCTTTGCACTTGGTACTGTCACTGTGGTATATTCTAGCCTGCCTTATATTATATAACAGTTCTCTTTGATGTTTTCTGGAAAACTCATCCCTCTCCATCTCATAAAATATACCTGTTCTTTCAGGCCAAAGCCCTAGGATTATTCTTATGTGTCTGTTTCTCCACACACTGTCCCACCTCCACTTACTATAGTTCAGAAATATACCCATGTCTGTTCTTTTCTCCCTGTTCATACTATTGCTCTGGTCCAAGACACTATCATCTGTAGCCTGGATAACTACAATAGCCTCCTGACCAATGCCCACACTCCATAGGGCAGCCAGAGTGAGGGCCTTAAAATGTAAATCAGATCATGTCATTCCTTGGCTTAAACTCCTTCCAGGGCTTTCCATCACTCTTATGATAAAATCTAAATTCATTCTTCTGACCTTCGAGGCCCTGCTTGACATAGACCCTGACTGTGAAGCCTCTTGCTATCTTATCTCACTTCAGCCATCTGGCCTGGTCACCACCTCTAGAATATACTGAGCTCAGTCCTACCTCCAGATTAGTTTTGGATTAGCTCTTCTCTTTGTCAAGAATACTCTTCGAGAATACTCTTCTGTTAACTTGTTAACTTTGCACTGGTCGGCTCCTCCTTATCATTCAGGCCTCAGTTGAAATATCACCTCCTGGGGGTAACATTCCTTGACACCACATCTCAATTTTGCTTCATACTCACTCCTCCCTGTGCACTGCCTCCCGGTACACTGCCTCCCCTCGCACATTCCAGTCATCTATTGTACCAGTGTATCTTATTTTTTCATAATACTTGTCACTACTTGAGTTGTCCTATTTTAAGGTATAAAAAGCATATTTTAAGGTTTACATGTATATTGTAGGATTTTCCTTTTCTTCATCACTCTTCTATTCCCAGCACCTAGAATGGGCCTGGCATGAGTTTGATAAATATTAGTGGTTATTATTATTATCGCCATGTATTGAATGCTAACCTGGAACCATACATCATGCTAAGTACTCCACGTTGTTTCATTTTCACCATAGTCTTTTTAGATAAATAGTATTACCCATTTTTAATAAGGAGCTGATGCTCAGAGAAGAAAAGTAACTTCTTTCTTGTTTTTGTTTTATTTTATTTTATTTTAATACCAGAGATTGAACCCAGGGCCTCATGCATGCTAGACAAGAGCTCCAGTACTGGTCCACACCTGTAATCCTGTCACTAGCAGCAGGAGATGCAAGGCTGCTGGCCATGTAATGGGAGTTCTTTTGAGAGATGTAGGGAAAGCCAGGATCTTGACTTAAGCTACAGAAAAGAATTTCAAGATAAATGAGTATGAAGCAAAATTGAGATTTATTAAGAGAAAGGTAAGATAGTACACACCCAAGGGCAGGTATGGGTTTCTCTAGAGAGAGTCGCACTTCCCAATAGCTATATATATGTTTTTTCACTTTTTTTTTTTTTGAGACAGATTCTTGTTATATATTCTGGGCTGACCTCAAACTTGCAATCCTCCTGCCTCAGCTTCAAAAGTGCTGGGATTACAGATGTGTGCCAACACACCTGGCTCCACTTTGTGACTTTTGAAGTTACTTTGTTCCAAGGGTATACTTTATAACCAAGCCAGCTTTAAAAATTAAGTTTAAAAATGAACTAATTTATTTATTTCTCTTGAAGAATTTCCTAGCTGGGCATGGTGACCCATACCTGTAATCCCAGCACTTGGGAGGCTGAGGCAGAAGGTTTGGTGCAATTTTGAGGCCAGCCTGGTCTACATAGCAAGTTCCAGGCCAGTCTGGGCTATGCTCTGAGACCCTGTCTTAAAAATACCAAAGAATTTCCTTTTATAAATGAAACTGTAAGATGGTTTATAAGCTGCATTGTTCAGGTTTAGGGATGAGAGAGGAGTTCTGATAAGATTCAACTCAAAGGTCACATATGTTTTGGCCTTAAGGATGGTTCCTTGGATGGCTTAACACTCTTATTTGACATCTCTCAGAAAAGAGATTATTGTCTCTATGCAGCTAGTCTTTACAGAGGTTTTGATTTTGTCAGTTGTGTTGACACTCTTGACTCTTAGCCAGTGAAAAATGTAAACCAGATCCTGGGAGCAATGGGCTCCTTTCTCTTGCCATGTCCCCTTATTTTTACCTGTCTTTCTATCCTGCCTCAATCCCAGCACTCAAGAGGTAGAGGCAGGAAGATCACTAGTTCAGGCCAACCTGGGCTACATAGTACAACCTTGTCCAAAAAAAAGGAGAAACCAAGTTCTTATTATGTAACTATTCAGTACTTAATAGTAGGTTGTGTTGTTACTGGAGTCCTAGGCCAGAAGTCTGGCTTGGTGTGTGTGTGGGGACACAGTCTCACCAAACTAGATCTGGCCACTCACCCCAAATGATCAAACAAAAAAAAAAAGTGGTGGTGAATGAAGGAAAGGAGTTTATTCAGTATAGCCATACTGGGATGGAACCAGGGGACCAGCACCCACAGCCCTGTCTTGGAGGAGCTAATAAAGAGTTTTGAGGTTATATAGGGAATGAACAAAAGCAGGGTACAAGAAGTGTGCATAGTCAGTCTTGGTCAAACTGGTCTGGTTGATCATTATCTCAGTATGAGGTATACATAGCCTTATCGGTGGTGGTAAGCGAGTTGCTGCTGCTTGGGAGGTAGTTTTGACTCTTGACACAAGATGCTTATCTGTCAGACTTGTTCCTGGAATCCAACGTGACTGCAGGACATCATGGCTCCGAGGAAGAGCAAGTCAGAAAGGCAAGATGGACTTAGTTCGGTCAACAATCGGGCACTCCTTCAGGAATCAGGCAGTGATTAGAGACTTCTAGTCACTGCCCCCTTGGTCTGGAATTGTTGTTGTTAGGTGCCATCAAGTCAGGTCTGACTCACAGTAGTCCTATGTACAACAAACGAGACACTACCATACACTGTGCCATGCATAGAATCTTTTTATGTTTGAGCCCATTGTTGGAAAGAACTCTTTGTTTCTTCTCACTTTGAGTCATGCCACATCAGCAAAGCAGGTCCCAGGGGCTTTACTCCATTCCCATCATTAAGGTTGACTCTACTTTGAGGGGCTTGCAGCCGTAGCACTGTGGCGTCCAATCCTGTCAGATCTAAGAAGCTAAGCAGGGTCGGGCCTGGGTAGTACTTGGAAGGGAGACTGCCTGGGAATACCAGATACTGTAGGCTTGGGAGAAGGACCTGGCAACCCACTCCCCCCCAAAAAAAATCAATCCACCATTGAAAACCTTAGGAACAGCAGAGAAGCACTGACAATAGTGTCCCCCTGTTGTACGCAGGATCACTATGAGTTGGACACAAACTCGACAGTACCTAACAACAACAAGAAGTATTTTGAGGTGGCACTTCTTCCCCAGTCATCTTTTGAATGTCTTCCAGCCTGGCAGAAGGCTCATTTTCTAGCACTATATTTAACAGTGCTTCCCTGCTATTCATAGGGTTTCCAATGGCTCATTATTTCAGGAGTGGGCTGCCAGATCCTTCTCCTTAGTCTATCTTGGTCTAGTAGGTCAGCTGATATCTGTCCACCAGGGGGTCAACCTATTGGTATCTGAAGGACTGGTGGCATAGCTTTCAGTATCACAGCAACACATAAGTCCCCACAGCACAACAAGCTGACACGTGGGCGTGGTCTGGAGGAGGTTATAAAAGGTGGCAGTTGTTTAAGGTGTGGTGCTGTGTGCGTGTAATATCAGCACTTGAGTGGCTGAGGCAGGAGGATGGTGTGTATTCAAGACCTACATAGACTGTATCTTGAAAAAAACAATACAAACAAAAAGCTGGAAGTTGATAATCTATTGATAAGGATGTCCCTGAAAATCTTGAAAATATCTTTTATCTTGGTGCCTTCGGCCTTGAAGGAGAAGAATGACCAATTTTGGACAAACACTGTTTAGATAATTAACATGTCTACGTGCAGAGTTGAGCAGGAATCTGACTTAAAGTTTAAGGTAGCAAAAGAGGGAGATAGAAAACAGGCAAAGATGTGAAGCTTTTATCTTGCTTTTAGTTACCATGAGACGTCTGCAGGCCCACGTGAAGAACCAGTGCTTTTAGCAAAAGCAATGTGTTAGTCCTGTTATACCCCCACGGGACAAATTAGTATTGGTGGAATTTAATTGCAAAATCTCACAGAGGAAGTTCTGAAGTATGGGGCTGAAGGTCAAGGGGATATTTACCCCGAGAGACAATAGTGACACCTGGCCTGCAAAGTGAGGTCGTGTGACTCACCCTCATTTACTTCACAAACATATTGGCATGTTGAGTCCCTGCCACTTGCCAGACTGTGTTCTAGGTGCTGAGGATCCATAGTCTGTGAGAATTCTTTGCCCCCATCCCCCTCTGTTCAACAAAAGGGTTAGAATTTCCTGTTGGAGGTCTGCTCTGAGGTCAGGGGCATCCAGGGCTTCTCTCAGGTGCTCAGACACTAGCCAAAGCCAACATCCAGGGCTGTGCCTCTGAGGACCTGCAGCAGGCCCAGGTGTGTTTGTTTTGGAGGGAGCTAGATGAAAGCAATATCAGGATCTTCCAAAGACTGAAAAAGAAATCAACTCATTTCCAAAACCTCAACTACCTGAGGCAGACAGTGGTGGGTGGAGATGTTCCTGTTTTTGTTTCAATTTTAGCCAAAGGGGAGAACTTGGATTCCAGCCATTTTTAGAGCAGAGGGCATTTTCCAGAGTTCATGGAAGCCCTGTGACCTACCCAAGCTGAGGCACAGCTTGGTCATGGAAGGTCCAGCCACTGGAAAATAGTTCCTCCCCTTAAGACACATCATCCCCAAAGCCTCCTGGCTGGACCCCAAGGTCCTGGGTGGCTTCATGAGAAGGAATGCCAACACCCACCTAATTATTATGGAATTCTCTTTTACTCCACCTAGATCTAGTTTGGAAATTTAGATTCCAGTTGGATTTTGTGGATTGGAGGGGGATTTGCAGCTTTCCACAGAAGGAACTGAAAAACAAGAGCAGCAGGCCACACTCCCATTATGGGATTGTAAGGAGAGTATGTTGATGGATTCTCTTCCCATAAATAGACAGCAACAACAAAGAAAATTCTCTTGTAAGGGGCTAAGAAACCCCACATGAAGAAAGAGTCTAGTTAGATTCTGTTGCATTGTGGTGACCGAGGCAAATATGAGAAAAAGTGAGATTGAAATTTCAGAGGCATCAAATTTGGGGTTTTTCTTTGCAGAATAAATATGCAACAGCCTTCTCCCCATCTTATAGAGCAGAGGCTTCTTAAAGCCCCTCCAGTCCATTCTTCATGTTGCCATCAGCAAACTCCCCAGTATGCAGACCTTTGTGTAAAACCTATTGGTGGCTTCCCACTGTGTCTCCCCTGCTCACGCTCAGCAATCTAACCATATCACCCTGTGTTCCATCATTCAGCCTGCTGTGCTCAATCATCTCTGGACCTTGGCACGTGCTGTTCCCTCTGCCTGGATCGATCTCCCTCTGTCTAGACGCAGTTAAATCCCCCAGCGATGCATTCCTTCTGGCACCTGGTACTGCCCCATCAGCCCACTTTATTGTAATTGCTTAACTGTTTGCTCTCCCCAAAGACACTGTGGGGGCAGGGACCATACCTGTGTAGTTTGCCTTGGGATCCTCAGAGCCTAGTACAATTCCTGGCACAAAATAAGAAGAGGAAAGGAATGTATCAAGTTAGACTCTTGGTCTGAATGATCCCTGTGTTACCCTGAAAGCCTGGAATAGACTAAGAAATGAAGACGGAAGAATAACCAGATGAGAATGAGAAAAGGCTGCCTGAGAGGAGTAGGAGGCATGTGCCCCTCCTCCTTTCCTCTTCAGCTTCCCCAGCTCCTGAACTGATGGGCAAGATCCACAGATTTTTTTGCTGACCACAGAAGAAGAGACTATAAAATTCAGCTTCCCATCTGGTTCTTCATGGTCCAAGAAAAAAACAGCAATTTCAAACTCCAAGGAGACATGCACTCAAATCATGAAAGCTTAAACCCAGCCTATCGTAGAGTCCCTGAAGAGCAGCGTGAGTTTGACAGCGGAAGAAAAGTGAAGGGAGCATCACTGACTCTTTAAGGATGGGTTCCCTGGTGACCCTCAAAGGGGAGGAGTCTGATATTCCCTCACAGCACTTTTCCCCTCTGGCCTTCAGAGCCAGCCTGCCTGATTCAACAGCTGGCCCTTGCTTCTCTTTCTTTCTACTCACGCCAACAGGCACCCAATCATGAGGCCCATCATCAGCTCTGTTGCAGACTGGGTTGAGGGTTGAAAGGGGAAGCTGGCCTTCTAGTGGGAGTGCTTTAACATCTGGCCTCCTCCATTGTCCAAAACCTGGCTGCTACTTCAATGCAAAGATGATGTGTTTGCTTTTTAATGCTCTCTGTTAGAACCGGGGTTAACTGAGAATTGCTGGTGAACGATAAAAAAGAAATTAACTCCCTGTATCTAAAAACAGCATGGGAGGCTCTCAGGCACGTTCAGGAGCCTGCCCGATTTCATTCCTCTGGCTACTGGCATACTTCTCTGCCCCTGGCAGGAAAAAAAAAATAGGGCAAAGGTTCTGAAAAGCCATCCATAGGCTGGTGCCCAAGCAGAGAAGGGAATGTTTAGAAATGTTATGGAAACACCAGCTATGGAGAGATTTGACAGCCGGCTTGAAGGCTTCAGGCAGCTTGGATAAACATCTAGACTTTGAGTACATTTCTGAGCCTGCTCTGCGATCCCTTTGAAGTTCATCCAACTTGAATAAACCTTCCAGAAAGCTGGGGCCAAATAAAAAGTATTTCTTTGGAAGTCCCCCTGTCAGCCAGCCATTAGGACAAGTGATCTGAAAGGTAGAGAAGGAAGAAGCTTGAGACAGAACGTTTCTGTAATGTTCAAGTCACTATTTGTTTTTTTTTTCCTTCCTGTCCTTTACATATGGAGATGGAGACAGCAGATGGATCCCCAAATCCCTGGTAGACTTTGAGATCCATGAGTTTAGATATGATTGTGGCTTGCTAGTGACCCCTCACAGATCCAAGCGCTGTTTCTAAAGGCCTAGGTTTAGATGTACAGGAAATGAACCAGATGTGGTGGTGGACACCTGTAATCCCAATACTCCAAGGCTGAGGCAGGGGGATCAACACAAGTTTGAGGCCAGCTTGGTCAACACAGTGAGTTCCAGGCCAGCCTGGGCTATATGGTGATACTCTGTCTCAAAAAGCAAAACAAAACAAAAAGATGTACAGGAAGTGCACCACACATGTTCCAATAACAAAAGATGCCATTTGCAAGCCAGAAAGTCATTGCTGCTGCTGGAGAGCCGGTGACAGAACCATGCAATGGTACAGGCAGGAGGTTCCATCTCATTTCCCAGAGAAGCATTCCCTGGTTGTCTAAGCAGGGGCTGGAGCATAGCCTTCTTCCTGTTTTCACAGGTTTTCTAATCACAGAGTTACTGGAGCATCGAGAAGAGCCTGTGTGCTTAGAGGGGATTCTAGGTAGACAAACACCTCAGAACTGGGTGACATCTCCCAAAGTATTAGCTGGATCGACTATGGGTCACACAAAGTAAAGAGGGCAAAGAATGGGTGGGGTACCAAACTCTGGTTTTCTTAGAGAAGCAAACAGGGAGGGGCATTTGTGAGCTGGAAGTAGGGTCCTCAGACCTGCTTTTGGTTTCCTTGAGAGGAGAGGCAGAGCAATGCTCCTTCTCTTAACTTGGGGTCACTGTGTGGTGGAGGACAGGACATGGGCCCAGAGGACCCAGGGATGAATCAAATTATCTGCAGAGGGATCTTGGCAGGGGCACCCTGTATACCAGCTCCCACAATTCTGTCAGCTGACCACTGATAATGAGGGACATGCCCCTTTGTGACCCTGGGACCAAATGGGAAAAGGAATATGGAAAGGAGATGTGGCTGCAGCACCAGGAGAATCCCACTGGAAGTGGGACTGCAGATAGTTTTGTTTATTTATTGTTAAAAAAATATTAACAGCAAATAACAATAACATCAATAGCACAAACATTCACAACCCATCATGGAGTCCTGTAAGCTTTAGCCATTTATTCCCAATGGAGTCCTTCATCTCATGGCGGATGGCAATTTCAGCCAAAAGGCCCCTTCATGTTTTTCATGGGTGGGTACTGCTGCTCCATTGGCATGGCCCCAAAGCAGTCCGCAGGGTTGCACTGGCCAGCCTTACCTGGCTGGCCCATGGGACCCGGAGGACCAGGGATGCCAGGAATGCCTTGCTGGCCCATGGGCCCTGTTGCTCCCATCTTGCCATACCCTGGAGGGCCCTGAGGACCTATGGACGGAAGAGTCACAGAAGGGAAATCAGGATACCCAGTCACAAGAAAAGAGGATAGGATGGTCATGGTAATACTTTCATTTGATGCATATTTCCCAGGTTACATGTTATCTTGAGACCTGATCCTCACATTGATGTAACCAGGACAACCATACCTCTGGCTACTTTTGTTTGAGAGCTTCTGCGTGCCAAGCACAGGGCTGAGTGTTTTTTATGCATTAGTCATTGAGTCCACAGAACAATTCCCTGAGGGAAGAACTATTATCTAATTTTGTAGGTGGAAGACATGGCTTGGAGAGGTTGTGCGTTGGCTAAATATAAAGCTGGGCTTCAGAACCAGATCATCAGACTTTGGCCATTTTCTTTCAGGCTATACAAGCAAAGCATGCATCTTAGCAACCTGGGGGCTTAAGTAACCACTTCAAGACTACACAACCAGGAAGATGCCAAGCAGGCCTTGAACTGGGGTTCCTGGCCTCTACCACATGCAGCTGTCTCCCACTACATCATGCCAGCCCAGGTGAAGACAGAGTAGGCATGGCTTCCCACTACAGGCCCTGGCAGAGTGTCTTGACACAGTGGCATTGTTGTAAATGGTGGTTGATTGGCCTGTAGTTATTTGGAGTTCTAGACAGCTATATTGTTGAGGGAACACAAAAAAGGGGTCTTTGTTGCTGTGGATTCATGATCTCAGATGGTGGGTTTTCCTACCTGGGGGACCAGGAAGACCAATTTCTCCTGCAATGCCAACACCAACGTCCCCCTTTTCACCTTTGGTACCAGGCAATCCTGGGACAAAACAAAGAAAACAAGAAGCTCTGTTCCTGAGCAGAGAAATGACATAGCCAGTCAGATTGCTTAAAACACATACATACACAAAGATAACCATGTTAGCAACAGATTTCATACAATATTCAGGCCAGCCCTTGGGAACCAGAGGGCAGAGTTACCTCTCATTCCTGGCAAGCCCTGCCGTCCTTCTCTGCCAATCTGACCAGGAAGCCCAGGCGACCCTGGAGCGCCAGGCCGGCCAGGAGCACCATCCTTCCCTGGGGGCCCTGGCCGGCCTGGAGCTGCTGCCATCTCCACAGGGAACTGCATCCTGGAGGTGTAGTAAACCATCCTCTCTGTAAGTAAGGACAAGGCCAGGTCACAGGGTACCTCAGGATATCAGGTGCTGCAGACACACCACCAGCATGGAATAGCCTTTCTTCCGAAGGATGTCAGGGCGAGGAACATGGGGTTTGGTCTCCTGAGTGGGGTACTATGTCCTGGCCTCCACGCTGCTGTCTGTGGAGAACCTTCAGAAGCGCAGATCTGATTTCAGCACCTCACTTCTCTAACACATTTCACTAGTTCACAGCTAGTTTCAGAATAAAATCCAGACTTCGCGCTTCACATGCAAGGTTTCTTTCCCAAGCAGGATGCCTAGCCCCTCCAGTTCAGGGTCCACGTTTCCCCCAGCCCCCAGCACATCATCACTGGATGAACAAATGAGTAGGAAAAAAGCTTAAAACAAACCCCAGCAGCTGCCTTAACTTGCTGCTTGCCTCTCGGCTTAGAGCTCACTCTATGTAGCCTCATTTGAAATCAATTTTCTTGTCGGCCTCCTTTGCTCAAGTGGGGGTTCAGGAAGGCCAGGAGGGAATCGTTTTATCCCTGAATAGAGCAGGTGACAGGGAAGGTCTGATGGGTAGTAGAACATATGCCTGTCATCCCCTATCTGTAAGTATGTAGGGGTGGGAGGGGAGGACATTGAAGGTTTGAGAAAAAGGAGGCAAGGGCCAACTGGAGAAATGGCTGGGAAGGGCAAGCGGCACCCACTGCCACCCAGCCGACTGCCAATTACCATCAAACATTTTAATGATCTCTTGTCTGATGAACCTCTTGATTTCATCATAATTCACCATGTCTCCCTGAGGAAAGAGAAGAAAACCTGCCTCAATACTTATACGTCCAAGCTTGACACTTTCCTCTAGGAACATACTTTATGGAAATAAAGGATGGGGAGGAGGACAGTGGTCCCAGGACCCTCCCACAGCTTCTTAACCCAAAGTACTACTCTCCCTGAAATTGTACAAAACATTTTGTGCTGAAGTGCAGTTTGCTGGGAAGAGGGACTTGTAGCTCCCACCCTCTCCACACAGCTAAGAGCCACCTATATGGAGTCATGCTCTTCCCTGCAGAATATCAGTAAGAGCTTCTAAAATGACCCATGTTCTCCCCCATGTGCCTACTCTGTGAGACGGTGCCCATGGCTGCCAGCCTCCCCTTACCATGGAGCCAGGCACACCAGGCAATCCAGGGCTCCCTGCAGGCCCTGGTGACCCAGGGTGGCCTCTCTCTCCTGCGGGACCTGGTGGCCCAACAGGCCCCATGGACCCACTCTTTCCAGGCCCACCAGGCATGCCGGATCTCCCCTTCTCTCCTGCCTGGCCCTTCTGTCCTGCAGGTCCTGGATCACCCTACAAAGACAACAAGTCACAGCCCAGCATTACCAACTGCTGTCAAGTCTACATCACAGTGTCTCAGCTCCACGCTCCTACCAGGCCACCAGCATGTCTCTCTGGACTGTGCCCACCACACCACAGGTCATCCCCTGGGCAGTCCTTCTTGAAGACAGTTCTCCTGGTGCTGCTCCCTGCTGAGAAATCCTCATGGCTCCCACCTGCCTTTAGTATAAAGGCCCAACTCCTCGGCCAGGCAAGCAAGACCATTCATGATGTGGTCCTGGTCCTACCTTCCTCAGCCTCTTCTCCCTGCCAGGCCTCATTAGTTGTCACTCTCTGATTCTGCCATGCTGTCTGAGTCCACGCCATCTGGAATGGCCTCATCTCTACCCAGTGCACTGCTCCTCCACTGCAATGCTCCTGCTCTGCACCTGGCCTTCCTCCATCACCCCGAGGTGGAGCTGGGTGCTCTCCTCAGATCCCACAGTGCTGTGTCCAATATTCCATAAAACTTGACATACTCCAGTGTCAGAGTGACCAGATCACAGGGTGTGCCACTGCTCAGGGACCTCTATTTACCCCTGGCCAGGACAGAGGGCTGGAGCAATCTGTGCTTGGGGAATAAAAGCGATTTCCAGCCCCCCCAGCCACAGCTAAGAGCCCTGGATGGCCCCAGGTGAGGAGTATTCAGGGATGAGGTTGCTTCAAGTTCTTCCCACTTTCTCCTGCACGTTAGCCTTCCTAGGTCACCTCTGTGGCTAAAGTCATAGCTTGTAGCTGGGTTTAACTAACTCACCTGTGCCTCCTCTCAAACCCAGACAAGCACTCACTCACCTTTGGACCAGGAGG
The DNA here is from genome assembly GCA_007922755.1 of Pedetes capensis. Lineage (NCBI taxonomy): Eukaryota > Metazoa > Chordata > Mammalia > Rodentia > Pedetidae > Pedetes > Pedetes capensis. The sequence goes on along the minus strand of VMDO01000070.1, from coordinate 401,971 downwards.
TCCATAGAATCCCTGCTTTCCAGGTGGTCCCTAGAGGAAAGCAAAAGTCAGGGTAAGTCTGGGTAGCATCTCTGAGACTTCTGGAGAGGTAGGTGCAGGGAAAAGACCACCTTCCTTATCCTCCCCTCCCCAAATGAAAGTCTCCCTGCCGAGAGAGGGGCTGGCAGGGGAAAGGAGAATGATGTCCCTTGGGGCATGGCCTTGTTTCATCATGTTGGCTGCATCCCTTACCACAGATGAAAAGATACAAAAAGAAGTCAGAATGAGAGGGCTGGTCTGGAATAGTTGAGGGCCTGGCAAGAGCTGGTGCCCAGGGAAGGTTTCTGTGGAGTTATCTTTACTCCCTCTTTTTTAAATCAAGTGCGGGGTGAAAAAACAAAATAACAGTAAGACAATCTCACTGCCATCCTTGTCCCTGAGTCTCTGATTCCTCTCCTCAGAGCAAGAAGAACAACAGTCATCCCGCAGTATCTGCAGGGGACTGTTTCCAGAAACCCCATGGATATCAAAATCTGCAGATGCTCAAGTCCCTTTTACAAAATGATGTAGCATTTGCATACAACCTAACGTGTCTGTACACCTTAAATCATCTCTAGATTACTTATAAAACCTAAATGTAAATAGTAGTGATATTATATTGTTTAGGGAATAACAACAAGGAAAAACTTTTTGTGTATGTTCAGTGTAGATGCAATTTTTTTTCCCTGAATATTTTCAATCAGTCTGAGTTGAATGAGTCCACGGATGTGGAACCTGTGGATGTGGACTCTGTTAGAGATAGTCTGTGCATACCAGGAATGCTTCCTAAGTGAATGAGGAGATGTCAGGGCAAAGTGGGGCCAGGAAAGAGTGTCCCCAAGGGAAAGGAGAGCCCCATAACAATACCTCTTTACCAGCTGCACCATCCGCACCAGGTTCCCCCTGAGGAGTAGAGAGCAATGGAGATGTGACAAGCTGCCACCTAGCTTGGCCTCACAGGCCTGCCCTTGCCAACCAGGCATGCCCGGCCCCTTGTTCCCTCAACAAGCCCCGATCCTGCAGCCCTCTTGCTCTGACACCCCATGTCTCAGACTGGTCCTGGAGGCCAAACTGACAGCTCCTGCCTGCCCCCTGTCTGAGCTCTGCAAGGGAAGAACAGACAAGGCCTGTTTGCCTGGGGTCCTGGCACAGTGCACAGTCCCTGGCCCTGGGCTTCACTGAATGTTTGCTGAAGAAACATACAAACTGTGAGCCTCTGTCCTCAGTGAGTGTAGCCACCTCCCTCCCCGTGCCATGACAGGAGAGGCTGCTCCCAGGCCCAGCCAGATTCTGGTGGGCTCCTGGGGAAGAGGAATTGTGATCCCACTTTTATTGGCCCTGGAGACTCCTGACCCTTTCAGTAAGCAGGGAGCCAGGGTCCTTGGCAGGAATCCGAGTGAGCAGGAGTGCTAACTCTAGACCCTCTGGTAAATGGGCCAAATGACCACCCCCACACTGAATGGAAGTTATCCACCCCATTCCAAGCCCCCAGCCTCAGGGCCATTGCTGCTGGTCCCTGGAAAAAAGCTTGGTGGAAAAGCACCCTGTTGGAGGCTAGGAACTTAGGCTCCCTCCTTAGCTTTCCCAGGAGACTGCATCCCTGAGACTAGCAATCAGCTTCACCTGATGTGGTTGACCAGGCTGGAAAGAGAGAGTTTTACAGACTGGCTAAGGATTCAAGTTCTGGAATCAAGCAGACTGGAGGTCAAGTCACATCTCTTCTACTAATTAGTTGTGGGACTCTGAGCAATTTACTAGCCTTACTGAGCTTTGGTTTCCTCATCTGTAAACCTGGGACAATCAGATCTACAAAGTGCTGTTGCCATAAAGATAAAAGCAAAATACATGTCAAGCACTTAGCTCACCAATCAGCACACAGTCAGTGACCAATGCAGCATCGCTCTTAGGGCCAAATGTGAGCCAAGACCACGTTCTGGTTTCGGAGGAGCTCAGAAAATTACCATAATAGCACTGCATTTCTGGCCCTGACATATTCAGAGACTTCCTGTGGTTCCTGACAAGCTCCCTGGGGCCAGGGGCCAGGGCAGCACAGGGACGAAGTCTCCTCTCTGTGACACCAGTTGAGGGATCTGCATCAGGCTGATGCTGTATCATCAGGGGCAGTGCCCTTGTGTGCAGCTGGCACAGTGCTGGCTTGCAAAGCCTGTCTTTCCGAGTATGATATTGTCCTCAGGCACAGGCCCTCTGCTGCCCTCCTGCGGGGGACCCCAGGTGTGCAGTACAAAGCCAGCTGACCCTCTGCCTGGGCTGTGCTATAAGATGTGGGGTCTTACCGGAGGGCCAGGGTGTCCAGGTGTACCAGGCTGGCCTGGAAGGCCTGCTGGACCTCTTTCTCCGGTGGCTCCCCGGTCTCCTTTCAGGCCCTGGAGAACAGGAAGAAGGATGGTGGAGGGAGGACAACTGGGCCCCACATAGCCAAAAGCAGACACCCCATCATGTGCCAAGGACTGTGCTCCCCACCTCCAGGCCTCCCGTGGGGAGGTGGGGCTGCCTGAACTTGCAGCAGGAGCGGCCTTCAGTCCTCTCAAAAGTCCTTCCCATCCCAGAAGGGGAATATTCCGAGGCAGGTGAGAGGCTGACATCACAGGAGAGGGTTGGAGGCAAGCTGCCTTCCCTCCCTCTGCTCCTCCAGAAGGAGGCAGGGCAACACCAGGAAGAAGCAAAGAGGGGAATGTGTCACTCACCACTGCAGAGATCCCAGCTGGACCTGGCTGGCCAGGAGGCCCAGGTGCCCCCTAAAGAGAGGCGAGTCAGTGGGAGGGAAAGAGGCTCTCATGATAAGCCCCAGGGGGCTTCCTAAACAGCCCTAACCTGCACCAGCTCTGTTGGCTTCCTGAAACCCTTCATTCCCTTCTGGTCTTCTACTTGGGCTTCTGCCAGAAGATATGGGCCCCGAGCAGAGGCCTGGGGGCCTGAGCATGCAGGATTCTCTGCCTAGTGCCCCGAGTGGTACACCTGAGGCCCTGAGGAAATGGTCTGGAAAGCAAAATCCCAAGAGAACTAACTACTGGCCCGGGGTGTCTTCTGAGACCACTTCCTGTTGCTCTATGGAGGAGGGAAGATCAGGAGCCAGGGGTCTGTGCAGCAGGGGGTGAGGGCCAAGGGCTCAGCAGTGACCCCAACATCCTCCTAAAGAAGCTCTGTGGCTGGCCCTCAGGCCTCTCTCTAGCCTCCCAGTGCCCCACTCATGCTGCATTAAGACTCACCCTCAGGAATGCTCCACCCTGCTGAAGCTGGAGCTGCATCTGAAATGTGCCCCCCATCTCTGGTGGCCCACATCCTTGCCTCTGAGGCACGGATCACATGTCATTTTCCTAGTCAGAGTGATACCTCTGAACCCAGGGCACGCAGGTCCCTCCCAAAGCACTCTTCTCCATACTCCCAGTTGGAAAGTTCCAGAAGCCCTGGCCTCTCTTCTATGCATCTAAGATTCCTGGGATGGAAATAAATGCCCAGCACTGGGACCATCACCCATCAGGAGGCCCAGACTGGATGGACAAGGGTGAGAAGAACCACCTTGTACCATATCCCTCCATCACCCCAGCCCCCCATGAGTTTCTATAGGGGCCACAATTCAGAGTGTGTGACTCTTTCATTCTTAATGGGGGGGGGGAGGAGAACTGGGCTAGATCTGGGGTCCCCAGAAGAGGGCCTCTGCACCTCTTGATATGCATGAAACTGGTGGAAGGCACCTGAGAATTCCTTTTTTTTGGTCATGAGCTATTTTTAACATTTCCAAAGCTTCCTGGAAATTATATAGCCAGCCAGCCACAATCAGGCCGCAGGAAAATGCCAGTGTATTCGCTTTCTCAGGGGCCCTATCAGCTTGGTGCTGTCACACTGATCAAAGGCACCAACTGGCAGGCGTCTGTGTTACAGATGAGAGAAGTGGTTGGGAAATTCATTATTGCTTAATAAATGTTCTCTCCAAATCGCTCTGACTTGGTAAACACACCACCTACTTACTCGGCTGCCCAAGCCAAATGCAGAAGCCCCTGGTAGCTCTGCATGATTAAGCCAGATCCCATGGCCGGTCCTTTCAGGCCACCCCCGCTGGCCCCCCAGCCCCCACCCAACTCTTATAGAGGCAGAGACCAAAACAGTTTAACTCACAACGTGGCCAGGGGGGCCAGGCCGTCCCTGGGGTCCCATGGCACCAGGCTCACCCTGCAGAAGACAGAAAAAGGAAAAGGACATGGAGAGAGACCTCCCTCCCTCCCCCACTCCATGGCTGCTAGGTAGGAAAGGGCCAAGCAGAACAGGTGGGATGCCAATGGCCAGAGGAGCTGGGCTGGGCTCGGGCCTAGGAAAGCCAGGCCCTGCCTTTTAGATGGGTGACCAGCAACCTCTAGGAAGGGGACTAGTTACAGCTCTTAAGAAGAAGAAGGTTCCAGATGGGCACTGTGGGGTGAAACTTCTCTGAAAGCCAAGGAGACAAGGCAGCCCCCTGGCCACCGAGAGGAAGGAAGCGGCTGGATCCCAGAGGCAGGAAGGCCCAAGGCCGTCTGATGGCAGTGTGCACACAGCTCTGGCCCTTACCTCTGCACCGGGCCGGCCACTGCTGCCAGGGGGCCCTGGTTGGCCACAGTCACCCTAGAAGAGAGAAGGGCAGCCAGAGCTCAGTAACCGCATCCCAAATCCGCCTCATATCCAAGGCGCCCTGCCATTGCCCTGGCTTTGGCCAGAGGCTTTCTGGTGCCTTCAGGCTGGTAGAGGGCAAAGTCCTGACCCCATCTGCTAGGGCCTGGGGCCCTCAGGAGGCTCAACTGCGGATAACATCCCAGCCAGGGGTCAGGGGGCACCTCTGCCCAGGCTAGGCTGCCATGCCTACTTAGCATCAGGCCTGTGGAGAGCAGGGAAAACCTGCTTGACAGATGTCGTCCCTACCTTAGGTCCAGGGAGGCCCGGGTGTCCTGGTTTCCCCTTGAAACCCTGGAAGGAAAAGCAGGGAGCTGTCATGATGCTCCCCTCCACCACAGGCTCCCCACACCTCCTTCCTCAGTTAAACAGGTGGGGCCAAACCACAGTCACAACATGGTGCCTGGAGGACTTGGACATGGTGGGTGCCCCACCCAAGTCCCCAGTTCATTCCTGCACCTCAACTTACCGGGGGTCCCATGAGTCCAGGGGGGCCAGCGGGGCCAGGGTCCCCCTAAGGGAAGAGACCAGAGCATTGAGACAGTTTTGTCCAGCCTGAATCCAACTCATTCACCACCGCCTGCAGATTGCCAGCCCCTGCCCCAAGCTGTCCCAGGATGGCGGTAATGTCACATGGGGCAGAGAAAACAATCCCAGCCGAGCTCAGCCTCCAACGCTGCGTCCTGGTTCTCCTTCCCAGGTACAGAGCGGGTGGACCTTGATGTTCTGTCCTATCCTTTTCAGATCCCCCAGAAAATCTCAACCAAGGAGCCACAGCTTGCCTGAGTCCTCCATGTCCGCAGCCTGGTGCCTTCTGAAACCCAGCCTGATTTCTTCAGTGGCCTGAGTTTCAGGATATAAATGCCTTCCTGTCACTGTCCTGCCTTTGGTGAGGCCAGCTGGGCTAAGCTGGTTAAAGCCACTAGGACTGAGAAAACAAGGGGCTCTGGTGCCGTCAGGGAAGTGTGGTGCAGCAGGACACAGCCCAAGGGGACCATAGCTGCCCCCTGACAAAGAGGAGGGGACACCGCGGTTCCTTTCATCAGGGCTCCCTTGGCTTTGGCTCCTGAAGAAGGAAGGAGAGGAAGGGGTCCTGCCTTCCCTGGCCCCCTCTCACCCTCAGGCCAGGCTTGCCGTCCTTCCCATCAAGCCCATCCAGACCAGCAGGGCCCTGCAGACAAGAAAAAGGCATTTCTGCACGTTGTTCCGGGACCCCAGGAGGAGGGAGACCTGACCCAGCCCTTAACTCTCCACCCCTCACCTGACTCCCATCCCTGCCCCCTCCCACACATATGCACACATGTGTGCACCCCCCCACACTCCTCCTGCTAGGTTGAGAGGGTACCCACTCACCTGAATCCCAGGAGGTCCTGGTGGCCCAGGGGAACCAGGCAATCCTGATGGACCTCGAATCCCTTCGCTGCCCTGAAACCAGCAACCCCAGCAATGTCAGCAGGGCCTTGCCCTAGCCCTAGAGACTGGCCCCAGGGCCAAGGGTTCTGGGGAACCCCTGGAAGTCAGAACATCTGCCTCCTAGCCCCAGTTCTGCCCTGGACTAACAGATGTATTCCACACACTGTCCTCCCAAGAGCCTCTGCCTTCATCTGCAAAGATCCCCCCTTGCCTTGCTGCTCCGTGAGAAGAGATAGAGACTGTTTGGTCCAGCCACTTCTTAGGGTTGACGAAGGGGCTGGCACGGTGGGTGGGCACAGGCATTCAATGAACATCACTCTAACAACACACAGTGGGTGGGGGCTTTGATGCCCTGAGGTGGAGAAGCGGGGCTGCTGACCTATGGTGGCCCACAGTCCTGCGAGGGCCACAGGCCCACATCAACCAATGGCAGTGCAATAATCCATGCGCTCTGTGTAAGGGAGGGGTTGTGGGAGCTCAGAAGAGGGGGGCTCATGATGGCTAGGGGCCAGGGAAAGTGCCACAGAAGTGTCATCAAATGCTAGACTCTGAAGGATGTCTAGGGTGGGGCAGGTGGAGGAGAAAGGAGCCTGCCAGAGGGAACCTGCGAAAAAGCTAAAGACTTGGAAGTAGGCACACGCCTGTCTGGCCTGGGTGTCAGGGTCGTGGGATGGGCAGGGCAGGAGAGGAGGCTGGAGAGGCAAAGGCGTGACAGGGAAGAACCCTGACTGCGTGCTGTATTGTGTCAGACAGACCAACAATTTTCCAACTGTACTTCTCTGAGCCCTGGAGGCTCTTGGGGGAGCTTCAAAGCTGTGGTCATAAAGTGGGGACCCACAAGCTGGGTCTTCAGGACCCTCACACAGGTCTTATCCAGAGCAGCTCCACTGGTATCTGTTTTATAGACTGAGCCTTTACGTGTGTTTTGTGTGATAAAAGGCTCAGGGACTATAAAATAAAGTCTGGAAACACTGCTACAGTCACTGGGGAGCCATTGAAGGTTCAAAGCAGGGGAGTGATGAGAACAGGTGTGTGAACTGGAATGTTTATGGGGGAAGGAGGATGACAAGCAGCTTAGGGCAGGGCTGCTGCATTTCCCCAGTGGGGAGAGGACAGCTGTCCTAGATCAGTGGCTGTAGGGGGTGGCAGAGGGGAAAGGACCTGGAGAAAGTGACCCAGGAGCAGGGGAGAAAGCTGTAAGGGGCACTGCAATTCCACAAGCCACCGGGAGGGGTCAGCATAGCCCCAGCCAATGTCAGCCCCAGTGGGAGTCACAAGTGAGAATCACTGACCCACTCGAGTCAGGTTCTATTCAATGACTGTTCTCAGCAGAGCAGGGGCTGCCACCTCCATCCTCCACTGGGAAGGGAGGCACAGATTGCTGGCAACCACCAGAGTTCCCCATGGCTGATGGGCCCTGGCTCGGGGAGGCAATGAGGGCCTGGGGCCTCTCCCGCATCTGGAAAGCAAGTCTCAGCTCTGCTGCTAACATGCTATATGCCCTAGGTTGCACCCTGTGTTTTGGGTCCCCCAACAGGTCTTTCCTCACCTGTACAGTGAGAGGCTAATTGTGTGGTTTCAGAGGAAAGAGGCTCCTGGGAGGCTGCAGGTCTCTACCCCTCCCTGTGGCTCCCAGCCCCCACTCCAAGCTCAGAGTCAATCCTGGGGCCTTTTACAGCCCCTACCCAGCACAACCAGGGAGTCTAGGGACTGCGCTGAGACGCGGATATCAGCCCTGAACCACAGCAGAGCTACAGAGCTACGTCTCCAGTTTAGCTGACCAAACTTAGGAGCAGTCAATGTGGGGCCCTTCCCATCTTGTCACCAGGTCACAGGCCACAGCTGCCTTCCCTGGGAGCACGGTGAGCATGGCAACTGGGGAGGAGGTGGTGCTGTCCTTTCGGCTGGCTCCCTGCCCCCTTCCCTTACACCTTGCCTTCCCTGCTGAGGGGATGCAGCCAGCCAGGGCTGGCCTGTCACATTCTGGTCACCCACTTCCACCACCCCTCTGCTTCCTCCTGAGCCTGGGGCTGCTCAGAGGCCCAGGGCCATCCAAGGAGCCATTGGTCACTGGGCTCAGCCTTGCTGTAATATTAGGACGTTGTGAATTTCCCAAAGGCCTAGTGCTGGGGGTAGGACAGGGGCATGGGAACTGTGTGGCTCAGATCTGTGGCTACGGCCAACCTGGGCTCTGCTCACCTTCTCTGCTTGGGGCCCGGGTGGGCCAGGTGCTCCAGCTTTGCCTGGGAATCCAGGGGGACCCTGTATCAAGAAGAGCAGGCAGGAGTGAAAATGGGGGTGAGGGACATCCCCTCCTCTCTTCCTCCAGTGCGTGTTTCACCATTGTTACCGGGGTAGATTTTTGTCTTTCCAGAAATAACACCCAGTGTATTACGTCTTCCTGGACCGCCAGGCCCACCCAGGAGGTCCCGCTCTCCAGGTCCTGCTCCTGGCGCCAGGCCTGACCACCCAGGCCGCTCTTCCCTGCCTCTCCACCTCCCCCCTCCAGGCCCATCTTCGACCAGCCTGGCCTGGTCAGGGTCAGGCCTGGCCCACCCTGTGAGACTCCATCACTGAGCAGCTTTGTGCCTTTACTCACCGGCGGGCCTGGGAAGCCTGGCTGGCCTTGAAATCCCTAGGGGAAGAAGAGAGGGACAGTGTTCAAGGCCAACCCCTCTATCTGGCCATTCAGGAGGGAAGAGTGGCAGGCAGCGCTAATGCACGGGTCCTTGCCCTCTTCTCTGTCCAAGCTGGCCACGGGCTACTACTCCAGGATGGTGGGGCATGGGGAGCTGCACCCCAGGGTGAGCCCTGGGGGAGGACAAACCCTTCCCAGCTTCCCCGACCCAGTCCTCAGCTGTCACTCACCTGGTCACCCTTCTCACCCGAGCTCCCCTGGGGTCCTCGCTCTCCTCGGGGACCCTGTCATCAGAGGGGAAGGACACAGCTGGAATCCGATGTTCCTGCCCTCAGGCCCCAGGGCAGGTCTGGGGGTCCTGTGCCCACATCTCCCTGCCACCCCTCCTCACTCACCATTGGGCCTGCGGGACCTAGGAGGCCTTCGGATCCAGGTGGGCCCTGGGGACCCAGAGGAGCAGAATCAGTCACTCTGGGGGAGATGAGGGATGGGGCCAGGGAGGGCAGAGCACACGGTGGGCGGCCCTACAGGGTGGCAAGGCTCCTCTGTCCACTCAGGCTCCCCTCTCTTGCCTGAGCCTCCTCAGTAGTCCTGCTCCCTCCTGGCCCACTGCAATCCAGCCAGCAAGTGGCTGCCGACCTCTCTTCCTCAAGCACAGCTCTGATTATGTCACTCTCTGGCTCAAAAACCCTCCATGGCTCCCCTCTGCTGGGTGAATGTGGTACACCTTTTCTACCAATGCTGGGTTTTGAGGTATCCTGTAGCCTGGGACCAACCACCCTTTTCTGCTTGTGCCCCCTCTCCCCTGGCTGTGGTGCCTTGCTCGGTCAGAATGCTGTTCCCTGAACATGCTCTGTATGTTCACCCCTTGGGCCTCTGCACAGCTATCCCCTCTCTCTGGAGAGGGGGCCCCTTCTAGGTCCCCTTGAAAACTAAGGGAATGATCACATGGTTCCAAGCTGTTCCAGCAGCACCCCACCCGTGAGCCTCTTCCTCCAGGATTGCCCCGTACAGCAGCCACCTAGCTCTGTCCTCCCTCCATCCAGACTCAGTGTTAAGGCCACCTCCTCCGTGAGGACCTCCACCCACACAGCATCCACAAGCTCTGCATGCCTGGGTCTCATCTCTCCAGTTTGTCATCTTTCCATCTATTTATTTATTCATGTTATCTGCCTCCGCCACAGAATCCTCAGAAGGACGCTGGGGACCCTGCAGGCCCATGAGACATTTTTGTTATTGAGTGTTTGGAGCTTACAGAGTCCCTCTGGGGCCTCACTGGAAGTTGTGAGGGGAGAGGTCAGCCTCCAGTCCCAGCTTGGCTGAGCCCAGACTGAGACTTGAGTTTGGTTACCCGATGGACTTGGGCTCCAGCCCAGGCTCCCCCACTGACTCCCTAATTGGCTGCAGGACCCAGCATGAGTCATTGTCACTGTCCTCATGTGATAGCTCAGAGAGGTGGCTGTGCTAGGGACCTTAGCAAGAGGGGTTCTGCCAGCAGCCAGTCTGCGTGAAGCCTGCTGGGATTCTCCTCACAGCCTCGCCTCCGCAGCCACCAGCCTGAGAGAGCCAGCTGCGGGCCGGGGCAGCAGGGGTCAAGGGAAAATCTCCAGCCTTGGGATGGTGGCCTGCGGAGGCGGCCCCATCTGAAGCCCTTCTTCCTGCCGTGTAGGCTGCCTGGGCTGCAACTCACCGACTCCCCCTTCTCGCCGGCGGGCCCAGCATAGCCTCGCTCCCCCTTGATGCCCTGACAAGGGACAGAAACAGACAGAGAGCAGAATTAGCCCCGTGACTCGCCCATCGCGGTGCTAATGTAAGGGGCGGAGACTGCCGCTGGCACCCTGATTGGCACTCGGAGGCTGAGGGCAGAGCTCGGAGGCGGTAGCAGAGGCCTAGGCTGGCCCTCAGTGGGAAGCAGGAACACCCCCACCCAGAGGGCTTCCCCCATCTCCCAGCCCCCTGAGGAGGCAGATCTCCGTTCTCCCTCATCTGGGACTCAGAGAGCGAGGGTCTGGCCCCCAGACAGAGTGGTGGGGCCAAGCCACGCCACCAAGGGATCCACAGAGGGGAGTCAGGCTCCATAGAAATCCTGGCAGAAGCTTAAATGCCAGGAAAGGAGGTGCCTGCCCAGGGATGCCCAGCCTGGTTCTGCCCTGACCACCAGCCTGCACCTGCATTTCCCCCAGAGCCAGGCCCCTTACTCACAGGCAGTCCCGGGGGGCCCATGGCACCTGGGTAACCGGGTTGTCCTGGGGGACCCTACAAAGAAAGGCAGACACACTGGGCCAGCCCCCCAACACTTCTGTTCCTCATCCTGGGGCCAAAGCCAGAAGACCTGGAGCTGCCACCTAGCAGGTACCCACCCACCCAGGACAGTTACCACCTGGGCCACTTCCCCAAGCACTAGGTTCCCTTAGGCATGACTGTCGCCCCAGGCTGACCAGAACCCTGGGAGCTGAGCCAGAGGAGGAGCCCAGTGGTGGCAGAGGACTGCACTGAGTGTCGCAGGCAGAAGGAGGGAGACCTGAGGGGGAAGGGGAAGGTGGGGGTGGAATTCCTCTGATCCTGAGGGCTGTGAAGACCTCCACACTGAGGGCTTAGTGCTGAGGGGCTGAGGGCTTCAAGAAAAAGCATCTGCCCCCATCTTCCACTCAGTGGCCACCCCTCAGGCGCCAGCCTGTCTCCCCAGGGCTCCTCACTCCTCCCCAGCCCCTGCGGCCTCTTCTTACCGGTTCCCCTTTTTCTCCTGTCAGGCCCCTGAGGCCTCGCTCTCCTTGAAGGCCCTTGGAGAGAAAACTCATGAGAAACAGCAGGGGCAGGCTGTCCCCACCCAGGCCCACTCCCGCCCTGTGACCCTCTGCTTCCATTCTAGGCAAAGGTAGAGGTCACCACTTTCCCCAGCAAGGTGACTGTAGGGGGTGTACTCTGGAAGGATGATGTCAGAGGGCAAGCCCCTATATATGGGTGCCTTTCAGGAGCATATCCCCAAGAGAGGCAGATGCAGTGATATGCTGCCCCACATGGGCAACTCTCAGAGGGTACCTCTCAGGTGCCTGTGTCACTGGTGTGCCCTACTGTGGTAGCTGTCTGGGGTGCACTTTTAGGAGGGTGCTCCTTCTGAGGGGCAACCGTTAGGAAAGGTGTCTCCAACAGTGGTGCTCCCCACCAATGTGTATCACCAGGTACCCAACACTTACCTGTCCAAGCCCCCACCCCAGCCCCAAATCATCTCCTTTCAGGGATGCAGGAAAGAAGCATAGGAGGGCCCCCTCCAGAACAATCCCGGCCACTTAGAAACAAGAAAGGAAGACCCCTGTCGATCAAGGCCAGAGTCCTCCCGCAGCCCTCACTTCAGCCCTTGTAGATTCGCAACAGCCCTAAGAGGAACTTTTCTGCCCCTTCTCCCTCATGCCCTCCAGAAACGGCGCCCAAATCTTTCCACAACACAAGACAGATGGCTAGACGGACAGATGGCCCCTTCACCCAAGCAAGCAAAAACAGACACGGCCCGGCCAGAGATGAGGACGTGGGGACAGATGGAACTGCGACAAGGAGGGGCCCTGCTCCCTGAGCCTCCATAGCCAGGCCTGGGAGGAGAGGAGCCAGGCCCCGGGAAGACAAATCTGACAAATAGGAGGTTAGCTTCTGTGACCCAGGAGGGAGCAACAGTGAGGATGGGGGGGACTTAAACACACCTGTGACGACGACAAAGGCAGAGCAATTAACGACACCTGGCAGGAGGAGCAGCCCAAAGCACCGGGCCCAGCAAGGCAGGGCCCTACAACACCAGAACCCCAACTGGCTGGTATCACATGTCAGGCCTTGGAGCAGACCGGGACCAGAGCCAAGGAAGAGGGGAGAAGAGGAGGAAGCTGAGGGTTTCCTCCAGTGGAGGGGCAGGGGGCAGGCAGGGCTGCCTTCAAATCCTGGGGGGGCTCTGGGCAGCCCTGCCAGGCAGCAGGGCAGCCAACCTGTGCCAGCCTGCAGCGTGAAGCCCTGAAGCCTTGGCATTACCACCGGGCTTGGAGCCAGGTGCCTGGCAGGGCCCCAAGAACTACTTTCAGCAAATCTTCAGTCCACACGGCAGGTGGTAGGGAGCAGGAGGCAGAAGGGAGAAGGGGGGGATAAAAAGGGGCTCCTAGAGGCACCAGCTTCAAATAAGAAGGGAAAATAGCTCAGGAGGCCTGGGGCGGGTGGTGGGGGTGATGTGGGATTGTGAGAGAAAGGAAAAGGAAAACAGAGGGAGGTGAAAGCGAGAAGATGGGAGAGCGAAAGTGAGAGGCGAGGCAGAGGGAGGGGGAGAATGGGAAGTCAGAGACCGGGAGGATGTCCAAGCTGCGGGGACCTCGGGGAACCTGTGTCGTTAGCTACAGTGCCTGCAGGGACACACGAGACAGGAGGGGAGACGAGCACAAGCCACAGAGACCTGGCTGGAGGGGACGGGGGCGGGGGGCATCAAGCAGTGCTAGGTTCTTACAGGTAATCCGGGGGAGCCAACAGCACCAGGAAAACCTGGGGGGCCCTGGTGGGAGAAACAGGTAGGTCACGTCTCACAAGCCCAGTCACCCTGGTGAGGCCTGGGGGCAGAGTCTGGGGCTAGGGGGCGGTGGGGAGAGGAGGTCTTGGGAGGATTTTCAAGGCAGCTGAAAAAGAGTGGCCTTGACCACCGTGGCCCAGAAGATGACGGCTCCTTGCCTTGCTCCTCCATCCGCAGAGACGCGCAACAGCCCCCGCAGTCCGGAAATCTTTCCCCAGTCTCCTCCGGTCTACTGAACGCCTCTGCTGGACTGGAAACCCATTCCCTTTGGTCCTACCCACCCTGCCTGCCACCTGACCTCCATGTGCCCCCTAGGTGGGTGGCTCCCAGGCTCTGAGATGTTCCCACCAGCCACTTGTCTCCAGACAACGCATTGGTGGTTCTTCCCATCTTTTAGTCGCTTCTTTCCTGCCTCATACACACCACTGATGCCCTGGTCTGGTGTTTGTAGATTTGCCCTAGAGATGGCCCCACAGAGCAATGGAGGGTGGCTCCACCCCAGCCCCTCACCCTTGCTGGCGCCAAGAGATCTGACAAGAAAGCTACACACTCCCTGCCTGCCTAGGCAGCCTGGGTCCATTGTGTAAAACAAAACATCCCTGAGGGCCTCCCCTTCATAGGGCCATAGGCAATGGGGGACAGCAGGGCAGTTCCAGGGGACTTGGTGATGGGAGCCCATAAGTCCCCAAAGGTGTTAGCAGGAGGGACAAGGAAGGGCAATGATGTCCCTGCCCAGTTTCTTGGGGACAAGGCAACAGAATGGTGGCTAAGTGTTAGGACCCCTCCAGAATTTCTCAAGCAGGCCAGTGCACCACAGGTACTTACAATAGGGCCTGGAGGACCTGGGGAGCCCCTCATGCCAGGTGGACCCTGCAAAGGAAGCCAAGGGAAAAGGATAAAGGGACTGGGGTCCCACAGAGCCTCAGATCAGAGCACTTTTTTCCTGGCTCACCACAGCCACAGACAGTAGAGGGTAGTTGATGTCAAAGCAGGACCATTTAGCTGATGTTAAAATGGCCTTTCATTCATTTCATTCAGTCATCCAACAAACATTTATTGAGCAGCTACTATGTACTGGGCATGGGTGCAAGGGCTGGGAATGTAGCTACAAATAAAACATTAAAGTCTCTGCCTCCTGGCGCTTCCATCCTAACAGTGAGGTGGACGGTAACAAATAGAACAAGGTTGGCATGTAGCTTGTGCTCAGTGATATTTGTGGAATGTTCCTGAATGAAGTAAATTCACGGTATATCACTGGTGTTAAGTATAACACAGGCAAGGGGGCTTGGGGGTGCTGGAGTTGGTATGGAGGTTCCATTTCAGAAAGGTTGGTACAGGAAGGTCTCACTGAGGTGACATATGACGTGATCACTGAAGGAGGGACTGGGCCCCAAGAAGAGGGGTGCACAGAGGAAGCAGCGGGGAGCCAGTATGGCAGGGGAGCAGAGGAGGTCAGATCACGTGAGGCTTTGGGGATGGCCCTGGAAGGTCTCCAGGCAGATAGGAGCCCCACTGCCTTTGAGGCCCTGCTGGGTTGAGCCTGATCCCTGGCCTTACCTCTTGTCCTCTCTGGCCTGGCAGCCCTGGAGGACCAGGCAGCCCGGGGCTCCCAAGACAGCTGGGATCTTCCTCAATGTGGTCTCCCTAGAGAGATGGAGATGGTGAGAGTGAGCAGCCATGGCCTGTCCCAGCGGGGCCAGAAGGAAGGAAGGGTAGGTGGGGTTTGCTCACCCTGGCCTCCTCGGCTCTCGGCCGCTCCTGCTCTGAGAGGCACTGCGGAGGGCAAGGGAGGCTGCATCAGGAGAAGCAGCCAGGGAGCCACCCCGCACGCATGTGCCACGTGGTACTGGCGCCACCCCAGAGCAGCCGCCGCAGCACACAACTACCAAGGTCTGGCACCAGAGGACCCTCCCACATAGGAGCTGCTCCCCCCACCCCCGGCCCCAGTCCTTACCTGGGTGCATCTGTCGTAGCCTGGCACGCCAGGGATGCCCTGGTCGCCCTTCTCTCCTTTCTCTAGGAGGGCCGCTGGGCGGGGTGTCTGGCTCTGGGCACAGTCCCCACAGATGCTCTGATGAGAAAATAGGGAGGCCTGTGGGCCCTGGGTTGGAGGCGGGCAAGGAGGGCCAGCTGGGAGTCCCCTCGTGGAACCTGGGGCCGGGGCACCCTGCCGGGGAGTCCTCCTCCCACTCTCTCCCTCCCCACCACATCCCTACAGCAGCTTTGCTCCATCCTCAGGGGACCCAGTCCCAGCAATTGGCTCTGGGTTTCCTCCAGGAAGCAGCACTGGTAGGGCTAAGCCAGAGCACTTTCCAGACAGGCATGTGGGAGGAGGCGGAGGGGCCCACGGAGGGACCATCTGTCCCGGCTGTTCCTGCAACCTGCACCCACTGCGAGGACAAGCCACGAGGATCCAGGCTGCGAAGGCTGCCTCTGAATGCCAGCGCCTCTGCCTGAGGGAGTCAGGCAACAGCTGTGGGAGGAGTGGGCCCTTCGCAGACACCCCTGGGATTGGCCTGTCCTCCGCTCCCCCAGCAGACCTGCTGTCAGGGGCTCCCCAGGTCACTGCCTGAACAGGGCTCCTCATGAGAAGGGCTTCCTCTTACCCATGTTTCACTCTTCTCTGGGTCATAGACTCTTGGGGAAGTCAATGGAACATACGGGTCCTCTCCTCTAGAGTCCAAACCCAGAGGATAACCTCCAATTTCAGGGAACTCAGGAGCCTAGAGTCTCTGTGTGGCCTGGCATGGCGTCTAGGGACCCCATCTTCACTGTTCACAGCAGTGCCCGAGGGTAATGGCCATGATTTCCTCAGCACCGTGAGACCAGGCACCATAATGGGCTTTGGCACATTATCACAGTCAATCATCAGGTGCAGGGAGCCAGGTAATTGCATGGCCATTATGGAGGCAAGAGACCCGACTCTCCAAAGAGCTGGTGTGATTTGTCTAGGCAAGTGGGAGCCTGGATTGGCTCCCGTCTATCTGCACCAGCCAGCAGGTCCTCTGGGCTGTGGACGTGGCAGTGGCTGGCACTCCTGATCAGCCTGTCAGGCTGCCATCTGACCCCATCTACAGGCCACTCTCTGTGCCCATTTGGGGCCCTTTGTGGAGCCCTGGATTGCAAGTGAAATGTTACAAGAAGCACCGTCAAATCCTGGATTTGGAGCCACACAATCCCTGCCCAGGGGCTGGACTTGAAGGAACCCAGGGTGGACGGAAGCCTAGGAGGGAAGAGCTGGGGGTCTTGTTGCCACAACTTCACTATGATGCAACATGTGGCTGCTGTCAGGTTAACCCCACCTCCTCTTCATGCTGCTTCTGGAGACGTCTGTGGTTCGGAGCAGGGGCAGGCAGCCTCCACACCCTGCCCTGGCCAGTACTAGGAAAGAATGGCCAGGATGGGGGCTACAGGAGGCTCTGGAAACTGAGGCTCAGGTTGTGTTGGAACCTGAAGGCCACCTTTAGGAATGGCCAGCTCTGCTCTCGTCTCTCGAGGTGAGTGAGCAAGGGACGAAGGTGGCAGCCTCGGTTCCCAGGAAGCCTCTGGTAGCTTGGGAAGCCAGACCAGGCCATAGCCTTCTGGTGAGTCCCCAAGCTGTCTGCAGGCCCTGACACAGGTTGACTCTCTTCCCAGGCCCGACGTCCCTTTCTTGAACCACTACAGTTGCTTCTGAAATCTCTCCTCCTCCCCAGATTCTTTCTGCCTTGACCACCTAGTATCGGCCCATCCAGTCCCATTACAGAGCCTGACCTGCACAGGCCCTACCACTGCACTGTCACCCTCTGTGCTTTGCTTTGGAAGCTGCTGGGCCCTGCCCTGGTGTGACTCAGGTGCTATGGGGCCTCCCTGCCAGCTGCTGCGGGCAGGCTTCGGGGCTGGGTTCTGCTTGGAGCAGCCACCACATGGGAAACTTCTCAGGATTCCTTTAAGCACTCATTCAGCAAATGTCGCCTGGAGGTCTGTTACAAGGCAGGCTGCAGCCGGCCCTCTTAGGCAGATGCTTGGAACGCACTTTCTCTACAAACAGGGAACCGGGGAGCTGGATCTGCTGCTCTCTGCAAGGTGCCACACAGCTGAGCACTCTCTACGGGAATCCCCTTAGGAGACAACCCTGCCAGCGCCTGTCCCACCCAGACCCTCTTACCTTAAGAAGGTACTGTTCAATGGGCAAGGAGCCCTGCAAGACAGACGTTTGGGGTCTTGTAGGTGGGGGATGGGGAGACTTACAGGATCAGGTACAGCCTTGGGAAGCATCATGCCATCTCGGCTTCTCCCAGCCTCAGGCAGGGGAGAGAAGTAGGGACCCACCCCATCCTAGCTGCAGGGGCTGCAGGGCCAGCTCAGCCCTGAGAAGGGTGGGAAGGTCGATGGCCAGTGAGCTCTGGCTGGTACCCACCAATTCTGCAGTGAGCCCAGGCTGTCCTGGCAAACCGTTGTTTCCCGGCACTCCCTGCAGCCAAGAAGAGACACAGAAGAGACACGAGTGAGCAGACTCCTCTCTCTGCCTGCCCCTCTGATCTCCCTGCTCCCTTCTCACCGCCCCCACCCCTGCCGCCTCCTCCCCTCCTCCTGCAGAGCTGAGAGCCCTGGCCGGCACAAGGCTGCCATCTATTCTTAGCTCAAAAGTGTTGAGACAGTTTGGAGGGAGCCGAGGAGGCTCAGAAGAATGGCCCCCCAAATCAGTCCCACAGGGAGTGTTCCCACAGATGGCAGGGGAAGATCAGAAATTGGGCAGAGGGTCTTCGTATAATAACTGCTGCTTCTATACTAAACGTTTTTTCTGTATTTTCTCATTTAATCATCACGTTTATCTTAGGGAATGAGGCATTTTGTCTCCATCTTTAAAACAAAACAAAGAACTCTGACAAGATAAGTAATTTGCCAAAGGTCACAAGTCTGAGCGAGGCATGGGCTGAGATTCAGCGTGGGGACCGCTGGCTTGCAACCCTCTCTGGCCACTATTTCAGCATCATCCCTCGAAAGACATCCCTGGAGCCTTGGATGTTTGCCAATCAGACCATCCAGGTGCAAATCCTGACTACCTGTATAACTTGGGGCAGGTTACTTTGGGGAGAATGAACCCAACTCTGTGCCTCAGTTTCCTTATCTGTAGAAGTGGGATAGTTAAAGCTGAGGCTTACAGGAAACAATGCTGTAAGGAGCTTAGCCCAGAGCCCCGATGCACCAGGATGCTTGTGTTTAATGTGTGCCATCCAGCCTCCTGCTCCCTTTGCAGATTCACAATGCAAATTTGCATGTTAAATACTCCAGCGAGGCAGGGAGGATGTTCTGTTTTGAATCCTCAGTGCCCAACATGGAGGAGGTGCACGGTAAATACGTGTTGGGTGAACGCACCACTGCTCAGCCTGCTCCTCCCTGCTCAGGATTTCCTTGGCCAGCCCTGAGATCTGGCCTCCTTTCAAGCGGCAGCTCCTAGCACTGGAACACATCACCACCCCTGGGCAGCCCTCCCTGCCTAGGGCAGGCTCTCCCAGGCTCTCCCTGGAGTCAACCCCCACTTAGGTCCCCCTAGCACCAAGCCCCCAGAGCCATCAAAGTCTAGAACAATGCCTGGCAAAGGGAAAATGCCTTGAATGTATTTGTGGATTTTTTTTAGTTATTATTATTATTGTTATTGTTGTTATTATTCACCCCCTGTTCTCTAGGGCTGGAGTGTTAGTTCAAGCCTGAGAATCTGTGATTCTCTTCCTGCCCTCCCAGAACTACATGTCCCTCATATGGTTCTCCTGCAGAAATAAAGAATACAGGCTGAGTTTAAACCTAGGTTCAACAACCTGCTGGTTATACAGCCTCAGGCATATTTCTTAACCTCTATGCCTCCGTTTTCTCATCTGTGAAATGGATGGGATAAAACACGATGATCAGGCACTGGGGCTATTCAGCCTTGGGCGAGTAAATGCTGTGCATTTCTGAGCCTATTTCTACACCCGAAGAGAGGAGCAGGTTGGCCCTCCTGCACCCTGCCTGGCACAGGGCAGGTGCCTGTCAGCAGTGGCCTTGGGCTGGTCTTAGGCACTGACACCAGATGAGGACCCTGGCACCCGGGACCAGACTCAGCAATCACTCTTTGCTGCATCATTCCCCCAGCATGGCTTGGCAGGGCTCACACTATCCCAGCTCTCACTGTGAAATGACTCTCAGGTTCCCCAAGCAAACTGCAAGACCCCCACAGGCAAATGACTGTGTTCAGGCATTGCCCAGGCAGCTCAGACACTTTCAGCAAGTGTGGGACTGCAAAATGTATGGTGTGGGCTCTGGTTCCTCATAGGCAAACCACGGGGAACTGTCCTAAATGGCAGAGAGTGATCTGCATGGGAAAGCCACAGACCAGGGTCGCCAATACCTGGCTGGGTAACCTTAAGCAAGATACTTCACCTCTCAGCTGCTACTTGCCCACCTGTGACTTAGGGATACCCACCACCTTCCTTTGGGAGTTG
Source organism: Pedetes capensis (assembly GCA_007922755.1). Taxonomy (NCBI): domain Eukaryota; kingdom Metazoa; phylum Chordata; class Mammalia; order Rodentia; family Pedetidae; genus Pedetes; species Pedetes capensis. The sequence goes on along the minus strand of VMDO01000070.1, from coordinate 382,248 downwards.
ATGTTACACTCAAATGAAAGAATAGAAATAATAGCAGTAATCAGTATGTGCCAGAAAAGAGTCTATACACTTCCCATGCATAAATTTTTTGTGATACCCACACTAAGCCCTGGGAGGTTGTTGTTGTTGTTGTTGTTAGGTGCCGTCGAGTCGAGTCCGACTCATAGCGACCCTATGTACAGCAGATCGAAACACTTGCCGATTCTGTGCCAGGCAAACCATCTTATTTATGTTTAAGCCCATTGTTGCAGACACTGTGTTAATCCATCTGGTGGAGGGTTTTCCTCTTTTCCGTTGACCTGCCACTCTTCCA
>VMDO01000070.1:249483-381835 GCA_007922755.1 Pedetes capensis | reverse complement strand
CCCACTTAACAGATGAAGGAATTGAGGCACTTAGAGGTTAAACAACTTGCCCAGTAACACATAGCACATGGCAGAGATGGGGTTCAAATCCAGAGGTCTGGTTCTGAAATGCAAACTCTAATCAAAATGCCACACAGATCTCAACTCCTAATGCTCTCCACTATCTCTGGCCTCCTTGTTATTCCCCAAACACACCAGGTACATGCAGGCACATTCCCACCTCCGGGCCTTTGCACTTGCTGCTTTTTCTGCCGGGAGTGCTCTCCCTCACACGCTCACTTATATTTCCTTTCTGATTTGACTCAAATGTCACCTTCTTTTCAGCACTTTTCACAAATGTCTTTCTCGCCCTCCTGCCATTTTCTGTCCCCACAGCCTGCTTTATCTTTCCACTTAGCATGTACCACTTCCTCACATACTATATTTTATTTCTTCATTTTGCTGATTGCCTGTCTCTCCTACTAGAATGCAAGCTCTAAGAGGGCAGGAGGTTTATTTTTGTCCACTGCTGGATCCCAGCACCTAAACAAGTGCCTGGAGAATAGCAGACATGCAGAAATGTGTGTTGTCTGCATGAATGAATATTGATCACAGCTCCAAAATGGGGAGCTCTGTACAGTGCAAGGGAGTTGATTTGACCCAGATTCTGGGCTCCTTCCAGGTCTGGGTTTGGCACCCATTAGTGGGGTGCCTGGGCTAACACACAACAGGGCATTCCTCAAAAAGGACTGGGAGGGCCCAAGCCTGGCTCAGGGATCTGTGGGCCTTCTATGCCATGCCAGGAAGCAGGAGCACAGAGGAGGGAGATGTGACATGTGTGTGTGGCTGGGGCAGGGGATCAGCACACCTGGGGCCAGCATGGAGCAGCCACCAAGACTGCCTGAGCCCTGCCACCCAAGCTCCTCTTTCTCTTCTCCCCCTTTACCTGCAGCCCAGGCATTCCAGGGGGGCCTGGGGGTCCGGGGACACCTGGGGGACCCTGAGGGAGAGAGGACAGAATCAGAACCAGAAGAGAACTCCGCCCCATTGCAGAGGGCAGCAGTGTCAGGGCGGGCAAGCCACGGGGCGCAGGCGGACAAAAGGAGAGACAGAGGAGACAAGCCACACACACCTGCGGGCCCGGCTGCCAGGAGCTGCCCATCCAAAGTCCCGGAGCACCCTGGGTGGGAGTGGGGGTCGCAAAAGAAGGGGAGAGGTTATAGGCAACGTCCACACCAAGCGCAGGGCTGCGTGGGGAGGTGGCTGGCTGGGGCGCAAAGCCCTGCAGGGCCCATGCACCCTGGGCACCAGGCGGGGCTGGAAGCCAGGCCTCTCCCTGGGTGAGGAAGCCTCTCAGCACCACTCACCGGCATGCCGGAGAAGACGGGGTCTCCTCGAGAGGGGCAGGAGCACTCCCCTGGTTCACCCTGGAGAAATAAGAGCCTTGGTTAGAGGTGGCAAGGATGGAGGGCCCTCCGGTAACCATATCTGGGATAGAGCTCAGGCTCTAGAGAGGGAGAAGCTGGGGTGAAAACCCAGGATCTGTCTCTTAGCTTGTGCCCTTGGGCAACCTGTGGCCCTCAGCCTCCTCATCTGTAAAACGGGGATAAAAACTCCACCTGCAGAGACCACCAGCAGGTGGGTGGGTTAATGTGTACAGAGGTCCTGCCATGCAGCGAGTATTCAGCAAACGGTGATGGCTGCCACATTCCTATTGTCGTTCAGTCATAGCATCACTGTCCCCTACCCAGGAATTCTCACTCCAGCACAATCCAGCTGCACCCTGGGCAACTCTGCTCCTCTGGGCCCTGCCTGGTTCCATGCTCTTCTGTCCTTGTCTCTCACCTCTCTGCCTTCTTACCACTGTTGTTGTTAGGTGCCCTCGAGTCATGTCCGACTCATAGCGGCCCTCATAGGGTTTTCAATGGCTGATTGTTTCGGGATTGCCTCGGGAGTGGGTTGCCACATCCTTCTCCCATTTTTGTGGTGCTGGAAATCAAACCTGGGACCTCAGAGACTGCAGAGTGGCGCTCTACTAACTGAGCTAAATCCCAGCCCCAGCTAAATCCCAGACCCTTCTCACCACTAGCTCTTCCTAACCCTCTTCCTGTCCTGTGTGAAAATGCAGCTGCCTGCTGAGGGGGCCTCGGAGATCTCTGGTCAGCTGAAAACCTGGTTGAGTCCTGGGCCAGCAACTGGGTGAATGGGGAATCAGGGAGCTGATGGACAGCAAGGAGGCCATGATGGCTCCTCAGCTCCCACCCCCCAGTCTGGGCAGCTACCATGTGTACAGGTTCCCCTGGGTGGTGGGGCTGCTAATTCTTCCAGAGTAGAGGCCACAGGCCCTTGGGACTTACCTTCTCTCCTCTAGATCCCTTTTCACCCTGCAGAGAAGAAACACAGGCAGGTGAGTAGGTTAGGGTACAGAGACAGGGCCAGCCATGGCTCTCTGCTGCCCAGGGCACCATACTCACTGGTATCCCTCTGGCTCCTGGGGGTCCAGTCTCTCCTTGCTGCCCATCTCGGCCCTGAAGGAAGAGAGCCCAGATTTGGTGGGTGAGGCTGGACAGCAGCCAGCCATCTGGCTTGCTTGGAACAAGGGCAACAAGACAAATAAGCAGCACCAGGCTCCCCAGGGCCTACGTTCTAGAGGAGAGACTGGGGCCAGGAAGAACAAGAAGAGGAGGCAGGAAGAGGACTGGGCTTCCTGACACCAGATACTGGACCAAGCCCTGGCCAGAGAGCAGTGAAACAAACCTCCGTTCCCAGCCCTGCAGGATGGTGTTGTTCTGTTTTACAGATGAGGAAACCGAGGCTTGAAGAAACTTAACCATCAACCCAACAGCATAGGTGCACCCAGGCCTGCATGGCCTGAAGTCCCTGCCTGCTCCCCTTCCCCCCTAGGGCCTGATATACATTCCCTCTATCACAAAAGCAATGTCTATGGACAGAGCTGGGAGAATGGAGTTGCAGTCTCTATTTTATCAACTCTGAGACGCTTGCCTAAGGCCACACGAGTGAGTGTGGGGTGGGGCTAGGAAGCCCCCAAATGGGATTTAGGACAGAAGAGGTCTGGAAATCACTCCTAGAAGAGAAAGCAGCTGAAGCGAAGACACGGATCTGCACAGGTCCAGAGACGCCAGGCTGGCTATACACCCGGTGTCCTCACAGCTGCCTTCCTCCGGGACCCTCCACCTTTACACCTGTGGCTGAAGCCACCCCAGAATCAGGACCCCATTTCTGTCTTTATGTTGGGGCACCCTGGGTCTCCCAGGGATGGGCAGGGACCCTGACTATCCAGTCCTACTGGACAACGCAGACTGGCTGTGTGGGCCTGAGCAAGTCCCTGTCCTCTCTGGGCTTTGGTGCAATCCCAGGAAGACTCCATCAGTGATTCCCAAACTGGAATGAGGACTCCGCTAGCGATCCACAGAGATAGGGAAGGATACAGCTCACTGGGCTATTTTCAACCTTACTGAAAGCTCAAGAAAAATTATACCCTTGCCCACGACCCAGCATGGCACAGGCTGGCTGAAAGGCAGCATTCTTTGATTTAGGCTAAAATTATATCATCTTGTAAAATTCTAGTGGGCTCACATTGAGCACAAGCTGACTATTAGACAGGTCTTTGATGACTAAAAGGGGAAAATGCACTTATTATTACTTAATCTACGCAATTTATCTAATAGGCACAACTTTTGTACCTGGGAATTATTGTCTTGGTCAGTACAGAATAGACCTTCCCATCACCTAGACATGCAGTTTGAGCAGCCCAGGTTTAGCTTGTCCCTGGAGGCTCTGAGTTTTGAAGCAGGGGGTGAGCTTTGAGTCAGACAGACCTGGCTCAAGTTCTTGGCTCCGCCTCTACTCTCTGGCCTTGGGTTTCCTTATCTAAGGATAAGGATAATAATAGCAGTTCCCTTACAGGGCTGTTGTAAGGAAGAAGTGGATTTCTCTGTGTTCAAAGCTCATCCCATGGCCTCAGCAAGGCTATTGCTCAAAAAATAGTGGTGACCATCTTTGCTCTCCTCTGCAAAAGCTAAAAAGGTGGATTTACAAGTAGAAGGGAATACATGGGAAATGACCAGAGTCTGGAAAGTGCTGGGTTTAGCTCAGTCGATAGCGTGCCACTCTGTGCTCTCTAAGGCCCTGGGTTCCATCCTTAGCAGCCCAACCCTGAGAAAAATCCCAAGACAATCAGCCATTGAAAACACTATGAATAGTAGAGAAGCATTGACATAGTGCCTGGCATGGCACAGTGCTGGGGAGTGTTTCCTTCTGTGGGACTTGACTTGAGGGCATCTAACAACAAGAGTCTGGGAAGGGGAGGGAGAGAAACAGAGGGAAGTCAGATAATGGGTGCCAGTACACAGGTGGGCAGGAGGAAGAATTTCTAGTGCTCTACACCACAGCAGGGTGACTGCAGTCTACAAGGATCTGTTACATATCTGAGAAATAGAGGAGGAGCTCAATGCTCCAAACAGAAAGAAATAATAAGATGAAAATGCTAATCACCCTGACTTAATCAGTATATATTATATACATGTATTGAAATATCGTACTCTACCCTATAAAGATGTATAGTATTACATGTTAACTAAAAAGAAAAAATATTAGCTGGGCGTGGTGGCTCACAACTGTGATCCCAGAGACTCAGGAGGCAGAGGCAGGAAGATCATAAATTCAAGACCAGAGGCAGTCTGCGTAATTTAGTGAGACACTGTCTCAAAAAGTGAAAAAAAATGGGCTGGGGGTACAGCTCAGTGGTACAGCACTTGCAAAGTATGCAAGCATGAGGCCCTGGGTTTAATGCCCCAGTACCAAAAAAAAAAAAAAGGGAAAAAGAAAGAAAAAATAATAAAAACACTTTTTAGAGAGAACAGAGGAGAGCAAAATGACAGCAATCTTCATTGTTATCATTCAGGGCTTCCCTTCTCCAGGGTGTATCCTTATTCTCTGAGGCAGTGGAGCTGAGGCTTCTGTCCTCCCATCCCACACTGGTGGGACAAACAAGGTTAGTACCATGCCCTCTACCCAGCAGCAGTGTCTTAGTCCCAGCAACATCCCCAACACGGTGCACAGACAGGACTCTTACCGGAGGCCCAGAGACACTGGCACCAGGAAGCCCCATGGGTCCCGTGGCTCCTTTCACCCCTGCAGGTCCCTGGAAGAAAAGGGCACACAGGTTACTGGGGCAGGATTTGAAATGAGTACAATCCAGTGGTGAGATGCATCAGACCAGGTCTCATTCAGCCTTGTGTCCCCTATGGAGGGACCGCTGGCCTGCTGCCAGGACACCCAAAAGCCCTGCAGGTCCAATATCCATGGCAGCAGAGGCTCACCTGGGCACCCTTTTCTCCAGTAAGGCCAGGTAGTCCCCGAGGTCCTGGAAGTCCCTGAAGATGGAAGTATAGTTAGTTATCCATTACCCCAGAGGGGCCCCTTCCCCTGCCAGCTGCCTCCAAGCCCAAGGCAGACCTACCTGAATGCCAGGCAAACCCTGGGCTCCAGGCTCCCCCTGCAAGTCACAAAGGGCAGACTAAGGCACAGTAGCCAGTGCCATGATGCCCCACTGGCCCCATCCCTCTGGAAACCTGGTCTGGGGTGGGGTGTCTGCTAGCTCAAACTCAGGGGAGTTCCCCAAGGAGATCCTGAGGGTCAGAGAGGTGGAAGTCAAAGCCAAATCCCAGACACAAGCAACAGAAAGCCAGCGTTGCTGCCTAACCCCTGGTCTCAGAGCTGTGCCTTGAGCATCTGGCGACAGGCAGAGCCCTGTGGTTTTGGGAGATGGTGGGAGTGGACAGCTAAACCAATGGAAGTGCAGATTATTGATTGGAAGGCAAAAGTGAGGCAGAAGACTTACCTGGGGCCCCTCAGCTCCCATCCCTGGAGGCCCTGGCTCTCCCTAAAGAGGCAAAGGGACAATCTGGGGAATGAGATTCATAACCCACCCTTCCCCCTTCTCCCCAGCCCCTTCTCCTTAACCTTCTCTGCCTCCACCTTCTCCCGCCTGTACCTGTCTCCAGTTCTCCCAACCCCTGATCCTCAGCCCCATGTGTGTCCCGGCTTCACCCTCATCCACACAGAGCTGCAGCCCAGGCCCCATGCTCACACATACCTGTGCACCCTTCAGTCCTGGGGACCCTTGAACTCCTGGTAGACCAGGCTTGCCCTAAAAGGCACAAGGGAGCCCATGGAGTCCCCACAGGAGAAAGGGGAAAGGAAGAAAAGCCAGAGCCCAGGCAGGGAAGGACGGGAGGGCAGGAGCCTACGACTTACTGGCTTGCCAGGCCGGCCTATGCCTTCAGGGCCCTGATCTCCTTTGGGGCCCGGTTTCCCAGGCAGTCCCGGCAGGTCAGTCAACGCCCCCTGCAGGCTAGGGCAGGAAGTGCAGCCATCACCCTGGTCAGAGATGGACACAGCAGGAGGAGTGTGTGAGCCAGGGCTGCCAGCCAGGCCAGGAGGCACCTCAAATGAGGTCCTTATGCCCCTCTGAGAGCTCTACCTCTCTGCCACCCCCTGTCAGCCTAGGAAACCAAAATCAGCCCCTGGGACCCCAAACCATGGGAAGAGTTGAAGAGCCTCGACCCAGTGCCTCTGGGCTCCTTTGAGGCTCACAGCCTGTCCTACAATCCTCCCCTCATTAGCTCTCCACTTGATTTTTTTCCCCAATACAACAAACCGTCCCTCCCCTGACTGACCTTTTGTCCTTTTGGCCCCACGGGGCCCCGAACCCCAGGCTCTCCCGACAGTCCCGGCCGCCCCATGGTGCCAGGCGTTCCAGGGTCTCCGGGATTCCCAGCATCACCCTGTAAGGAGTAGGTTCAAGGAGGGCATGGGTGGCCCAGCTGGGAGCAGGCTGCCCCCTGGAGCCCCACAGGCACTCGCCATCCCTTGCTGGGGCTGGGAAGGGAGTAAAGAGCAGACACAACTCGTCAGGAAAAGGAGGGAGGATGGCATCCGGGAGGAGCAGGCGGCCCTACGCACCTACCCACCGAGGGACTCTCACCTTCTGCCCCTTCAGGCCGCGCTCTCCAGCCTTGCCCTGTGGAGAGAGGGACCCGGCACCCCGTCACTCAAACTGGACTCCCCTGAGAACCCGGCAGTTTGACCCCAGGGCACAAAGAGAAAACAAAACAGCCAACAATCCCTGCTTTCCCACTTGTGATGCACTCTCTTGTGGGTGAAGAGGCTCAGGCAGACTCCCTGCCTGCGTGAGCTGGGCAAGTTACCTCATCTATTCCCGTGCCTCAGTTTCTTTGTCTGCCAAAGAGTGATGATAAAAATAGTATAGGTTTTTTGCGAGTTAGACAAGGTGCTATAAGTGAGGCAGCCTATGGCACATCGCACCAGCGTTCGCTGTCACTGTTAAAACAGTAACAATAATAATAACCGTAACTATAACTGTCACTTCTCCAACACCTATTATGTGCAGCTCGGTGCTTCGCACACATTATTACTAAGCTTTACCACAACTCTGTGGGCAGGATGTAGAGGCACAGAGAACAAGTGACTTGCTTAAGTCAAAGATCTAGTAAAAGACAGAGCTGAAATTGGAGCCTAAGTCAGTCTGGGGCAAAGTCGGTGCTGTTCTGCTTCCTCCGCTGTGCTGTGACTCAGTACAAAGGGCAGAGACTTGGGGGTGAGGGGCAGCTCCCTCTAGGTGCCAAGGCGCCCACCCCTCCACATCCTCCTGCCATTCCCCTCTGCCCAGGGAGTCAAGAGACACAGGTGTGACCCCACTATTGAGCTCTGCACACATCCACCTCCTGAGGCCCCCAGACTCACCTGCTTTCCTGGCAGGCCATAGCCTGGAGGCCCAGGTTCTCCCTTCTCTCCAGCCGGGCCAGGCAAGGATACCACACGGCTGTCCCCATCCTGAGGCTTGGACAGGGCTAGGCATGGCTCGCAGGGCTCCCCCTACCAAGCAAGGATGCTAGGTTAGGGGGTGCCTAGGCCCTGGGACTCTAGGACTGGGTTTGGGACCTGGGACTGTGGAATGTAGCAGGACCTGACACAGGACTTCTGCTGAGCAAAGGGTATCTTGGGAGAGACAGTAGGAGCGCAGGGAAGAAATGAAGGTGTGGGCTGAGTCATCAGGGTCCAGAAGCCACAGGGAAGACTGGGATTTTACCCCATAGGCAGTGAGCAGCCCCTGGACCAGAGCAGAGAAAGACAGAGCAAGAGCGTATCTCAGAGGTGCGCCCTGGCTGGAGGCAGGGCATGCTACAGACTCACCTTCGCCCCTTTGCTGCCCGCTGGACCCACTGGCCCTGGTGGTCCCTACATGAGAAGAAGTGTATATGATACCCAGCACCAGCTCCCTGGCCACGGGCAGCACCTCCCACCTTGTCCTCCCCCAAGGTACTGCAATCCAAAACATCCTTACCGGGCTGCCGGCTGGCCCTGCCTCCCCGAAATTACCCTGAGGGCCAAGCACAGAACATGAACAATCAAAGAGGCAACAGGGCAGAGGTGCCAGCTAGAGCAATCCCCAACCCCAAAACAGCAAGAGCAGCCTCTTGGGATGTCCAGGCTACACTCCTATCTCCTGGCTAGTGAAACTGAGGCGCAGAGAAGAAAAGGGATTTCCCCAAGGTTCCCAAGGGAGTTTGTGGCCAGCCATAGGCTAGAAGCTATTTCTGCTCCAGGCCCCCCTTCACAGAATCCCAGCCTCACCCTCACCCCTGACCAGCACATGGAGATCATTAATTCATTATCCACCAGCTCCTCACTGGATGCCTTTCCGCTGTGGGCACTGGACTAGGAGCCAGGTACATGAACAACACCGACAAAAACACTTTGTGGTCCTTACACACTTAGAACTTTTTAAATAATAACCTTACATAGTGATGAGTGCGTGATGACCCAGAGGATGAAGGGAGCCCATTTTAGACAAGGCGGTCAGAGAAGTGGGACCACAGTTATTATCAGAAAGACGAGAATAAGGCCAGCCTGTGAAAGACTAGAGAGAACGTGGGGAGGAAAAACATTCTAGATGTTTCTAGTGGGAACCCACTTCTATAGAATCTAAGAAGTGGGAACAGTCTTGACATATTCCAGAATGGAAGGAGGGCCAGGGTGGCTGAAGCACAGTAAAGAGAGGAGAGAGAGAATCAGAGGAAGCCGGGAAGGAAGGTCATCCAGGGTGAAGCCCAGCAGGACTGTGGTACAAAGTCAAGTCCCAGAAGGATTGTAAAGCAGGGGAATAATGTAATCTGAGTCCTTTATACAAAGCAACATTAGCTGCTAGATGATAAATGGGCTGTTGAAAGGCTGTACTGGCTGCCGGCAGGCCTGAGGAGGCCATGGCCACCCAGGTGAGAGTTGATGGGAACCCAGACTAAGGCGGCAGCGGTGCAGGCAGAGAGATGCAAGGGGAGTCGAGGGAGACGTTGTTGGCAGAACCATCAGGACTTGCTGCTGGGATGGATGAAAGCGGTGAGGATGTGGGGAAGGGAAGAGCCAAGGGTGACACCAGGTTTGGGGCCTGGGGACCTGAGTATATGCCATTTGCTGAGATGGAAAAGACCGGAAGGGGAGGAAGGTGTTGGGTGTAAAAGCTCTGTTTGAGAAATGCCAAGTATGGTTTGCCTGTTAGAGTGGAGTCTGAATATATATCTCAGTGTGTCTCACACCTGAGTACTTCTTCACCCACAGAATCTCTCATTTGAGTAACATTCCATGAGAAGTTCAATGCTGTCATTTGTCTCTAACAGAATTGTAAATACAAACGTTAACATAGGCACTGAAATTGAATGACCTGGCTGAGCAGTCATGATCACAGACTCTGGAGCCAGACTTCCTGGGCTCAGCTCCCAGTTCTGCATCTAAACATCCTTGTGGCTTTGGGCAATTTCTTTGGCTTTTCTGTGCCTCCCTTTTCTTAAAGGTAAAATGGGAATAATAGAGTACCTACTCCGTAAGGTTTGGGGTGGATAAAAACAAGTTAATACATGTGCAAAGCTTGGAACAGTGCCTGGCAGGTAATAAGCAGAAAAGAAATGTTAAATATTATTTTACTATAAGGTAGTCTCAAATGTGCTTAATAGTTTTAGATTATCATTAAATTAAAAATACAACACTAAGGAATTCTCTTGGAAGACATGAAGACGCCTGGAAATAAATTTTCTGACTCTAGTCTGCAAAACAGTGAGGAATCCATTTCACTATGAATTTACAATTTGATCTTTGCCCTATTCACCACTCACAGCCACCTCTCCCTATCTCCTTGCCAAGAAGCCTTAATGTCCCTGACATCTAGCCCAGGTCTCACCTTCTCTCCTTTCAGCCCTCTTGGTCCTGGAACCCCAGCTTTCCCCTGAAAAAACAAACAAGACAGAGTCACAGCACCTCCCCACTGCCACCCCTTGAAGACCCCTCCCAGTGTCCCATTGTCCAACCAGAAAGAGAAAAGGACAATGGGAATTACAGATCCCATGCCCTGCAGGCAGACAGTTACTTCATCTATACAAGTGACCCTCTACTAGAATTTTGATGCTACCATTTGCCCCTAACAGGGTATTGAGAGGAAGCCCCAGGGCAAGAAGCCTAGGGCATCCCAGGGGTGGAGGGAAAGACCAGGATCCAGGCCTGGGACACCTGCCCTATTGCCTCCCTCCTGGTCCCTGCCCCAGGATTTAGGACTGAAAGAGCCAGGAGTGCCACCAGCACAACAGGAAAAGGCCACTCACCAGAAGACCAGGTAAACCAGAGCCAGGAGAACCCATGCCTCCGCCGACCTCTGTAGAGGGCCTGAGACGCTGGGCCTCTGCAACTGAGCTGCAGGATGAGCAGGGCTCCCCCTGGGGAAGGGAGAAAAGCTGAGAAAGGCTCCCAGGGAGGGAGAGGCAGGCAGCTGGGGTGCCAGGGCTCCCTCACCTTCTCTCCTTTGATGCCTTGGATGCCAGGGTCTCCCTGTAGGGAAAAATGGTTTGTGGGCTGAGACTGGGCATGCTGAGGTACCCCAAACACCCTGGTCATATATGAGGATAGTGATGTGTCACATCGTATACCTTTCAAACACCCAGGGGTTCAAGAACCCCAGAGGCAGAGCCCATCAACCCATGTAACCAACGAGGGAAAGGAGGCCAGACTGAACTATCCCAAAGGAAGGTTCCTGTACGTACCCGATCACCTTTCAGTTCCATAGTTCCCAGGCCCTCCTGAAAGAGAGGGTCTGTGAGGAAATGGTGTAGGGAGTCCCAGGCCAGGACTCCAGCTCAGCCCTGACCACTCCCTCCCTTCACCTCCAGCCAATACCCAAGCCCAGAGCCCAGCTCCACTTACAATAAGGTTGGCTCCAACCCAGCTTGACCAATAGGCATCCTAAAGTCTCTTAATCAACCCTAGGAGGTTACCATAGAGACCTGGGGTGACACTCTAGCCACCTGTAAGCTCTATGGTTCAGCCCTCTTACTGCCTAGACATTCTGCCATAATCTCTCTGTGGTCCAGAGAGGTACCCCGTGCCTCTGCCCAGTTCCTCTCTATGATCATGCCTTAAAGGTTTGTTTTATGCATGTGTAAGGGGTGGGGTTGTCCCCCAGTGGCCCCTGGGCACTCACCCTGACTGGTGCAGGATCACCTGGTTCCCCCTTGGGCCCTGGCTTTCCTGGGAGCCCCACGAAATTCTGGAACCCTTCAGGCAGCGTTGGGCACACTTCACAGGGGTCACCCTAGCAGGGAGAGAGAGATCATGAGAGGACAGGGTGGGGCTGAGACCTGGAGAACATGCAAAGCCTCCTGTCCACACCAGTTGTAGACATTGGGTGGGTGGCCAGTGCCCTGTCCCCACCATCAAAGTGAACAGCAGGAATGCTGCAGGGAATCCCTGTCCCAACAACTCATCCATTCAATGTATGATTCCTGTACATCATGAAATGACACCCTTGCAGCAAGCCATGGGAAATGAATGTGTCCCACCAACAGATGTGGAACCTTGGGCCAAGGGAATAGCTAACTGACATCCACATTCATAAAATACACATGTGGGGCGGGGGTAGGATCTGAGTCCAGCTGACCCCAAGCCAGGCCCTTTATCTCCTCATCATGCTCCACAGGGCCACCAAGGTCTAGCAGCTAGGCCCGGGGCCCTGGCTGCTTTGTCATCTACACAGAGGGGCTTCCATTCCCACCCTCAACCTAGCGCATCCAGGCATGGGGCTTACCTTCTCTCCCTTCACCCCTGGCACCCCTGGCTTCCCCTGTTGGAGAAGAAGTACAGGTGTTAGTGCCAGGGCAGAGGGACTGGCGTGCCACAAAGGGCATCAGGACTTAGCCCCCTCCCTCTGGAGGCCCTGGAAGAGCAGACCCAGGTCTGTGGATGCTGACCTCTTCCCCACCCCCAGCTCGGGGTCACTTACAGGCTTTCCACCAGGGCCTTCCTTTCCTGGTGTCCCAGAGCTGCCCTGTGGTCAGAAGAAAGGCGAAAGGGGAGGCTGCAGCTGACATGACCTCAGCGCACTCTCCCATTCCCACCCAGGTCCCTCTGTAGCTGACAGGACCATCTCTGCCGCCCACCCTTTCTATTTGGTCCATTCACTCAGTAACTGTCCCTTCCTGGTTCCTGTCCTCCTCCACAGCTAGCCCAAAGCAAAATACCCAGAGAAAATGAAGCCGCTCTGTGCCCTTCCCTGCTGCGAAAGGGAAGAGGCAATCTGAGGGACCCCAGAGGACGCACAGCAGACAGACAGACAGACGTTTCCAGGACCTCATCAAGGCCAAGGCCCCCACCTCAGTGAGCACATGAGTGGGGACACACCTGCTGCACAATTCCACTCTGTTCCCTCCCAGCCCCCTGCCAAGCAACCAGCCCCACCCCACCATGTCCACTCAGGCCTGCGCTTACCTTGTCTCCCTTAGGGCCTGGTGGGCCACCTGGATCCCCCTAAGGGCAGAAACGGGGCAGTTGGAAGTTTCCCAGGGGCCCCTCACTACAGGACGGTGAGCTCTTTTGCCCTAACCCCTCCCCCAACCAGGATTTCTGGGACAGGGCTTTATCCCCCAGGCCTGGCCAGGGAGGGAGAGGGGTCTCAGGAAAGGACAGCAAGAGAGGCAGAATGGTACTCACGGGGGTCCCAGGCAGTCCTATCCCAGGGAGTCCTGGGAGGCCGGGGGGCCCAGGCTCTCCTGCCAGCCCCTCGGGTCCAACAAAGCCAGGGTCTCCCTGGCACAGGCATGAGTGGATATGAAAGATCTATCCCCTCCACCCTGCTGCCCCCCAGTTCCCACCAGACTCACAACTCACCTTCTGCCCTTTGGGCCCAATAACACAGATCTCTCCTGGCCGGCCCTGTGGGAAAGAGGGCAGGGGTAGGCACAGCCTCACTGCTCTTCTCCCAGACCAGACCCCACCCCAGTGCTCCACGATCAGCCAATACCAGCCTCCGGGAGCCTGAGGCTGGGAGTTGGGAGGCCTGGGTTCAGGTCCTTTCTGCTGTGCCTCCCAGGGCGTGGTCCCTCCCCTCCTGGGCAAGGGAAGAGAGCTGGGTCCCCTGGCTAAAGTCTAGCATTTCAAGGTCAAAACCAGGGGCAGCGGGGAGGGTCCAGGCACCGTACATCTCTGCCTGGTTTTCCTGGCAAGCCCTTGAGGCCTCCGTCGCCCTTCTCGCCTTTCTGGCCCTGGGGAAGAATAGTGTCCAAGGTTAGGGGAAATGACTGGAAGAGGCAAGCCAGCTCCAACTGGGAGAGGGGCAACTGCCCTCTAGACCCCTGGTCTCTGCCTCCCCTGAAATCAAATGGCTTCTACAGGAGGACAGACAACAGGAAGAACTTCCAAACCAACTGGCCATTCACTCCAGGAGGGTGCAGCATTTCTCTCTAGGTGGAGTGGGTGCTTGGATAAGAGAGATGATGGAAGGATGGGGAGGGTACAGGCAACTCTGCCCACCAACTCCACCCTCTAGGAAGACTTTGGATACTTCCCTTATGCCTGCATGGCCTGTGGATCACCCTGCTACCCACCCCTCCAAATCTAGCCCTCTTACCTTCTGCCCTATTGGGCCTGGGAGTCCTGAGGGTCCCTGAGATGAGGAATGGATACAAAAGAGTGGGTGATGGAGGGCAGGCAAGGCTGGGCCAGGCCCTGCCACCCCTGCCCCATCCCTGGTCCCACACTCACCATGGCTCCAGACTCCCCCTTCTCTCCTTTTGGGCCCTCTGCACACTGAATAAGGAGACAAAGTATGGCGAGGGGCCCAGGCTGGCCCCATCTTTGCCCTGAAGCAGGCCTCACCACCAGCTCTTACCTGAAGTGGGGCATCCGGGGAGATTCGAACACAGTCATTGCCCTGCAGGTAAGGAACAGGGGTCAGGGCTGGGGCTTCCTGGGGGAGTCACCCTAGACCTGATACAAGAAGGGCCTCAGGTGTCCCCAGAGAGTAGAGGCTTCCGCACACTAGCCCCAAGAAGAACCCTGCCCTCATCCGCCATTTGGCCAGGCTATCTGCCGAGATGACGGGCTCACATCCCACTCCAGCCCTGGGGCCAGCCGGGAAGGGTCCTGCAGTGGGCTGGCCAGGCACTTACCTGTGCTCCTTTCTCTCCTTTGAGCCCAGGTGGACCAGGCAGGCCTCGTTCACCTTTCCCTCCCTGTGGGTGAAACCAGAATGGTGGTTGGGACTGGAGGGGAAATGAGGAGGCCTCCAGGAAGTGCACCCCACCCCTGGTCTCCTCCAACAATCCATCATGCAAACGTTTGCGCACAGGCATAAGCCCCACCCCAGCCCCCACCACACACAGCATATGGATTCCACATGCATCAGCCACATGCCCCTCCCACCCCAAAAAGACTATATTTGGCAAATCTACAATCTCACGCAGAAGGTATTCCTTCCCCCTCAACCATATGTATGGTCACCAGCTGACACCCAGCATATCCAAGGCACGTGGACAAGTGTGCCCAGACACATACATGCAAGGTGGTAGAAATCACGATGGCTAAATGTCAGGCTGCCAGAGTTCAAGTCTTATACTTGCTAGCATGTGACTCAGTGCAAATCATGTCACCTCTCTGAACCTCAGCTTCCTCATCAATAAAATGGGTTCATGTCAGCACCTGTCTTTGGGTGCTTTGGTGAGGAAGCAATGGGATGCTGCAGGCAAAGTGCTGGGCAGAGTGCCTGGCAGTGACTTAGAGAGTCACATTACCCACTGATGAGCACACGCCAGCCCAGTTCACATCTGCATGCACTGCCTGCCCCATCACTCACAAGCCTACAGCCCATTGGGCCCATGAGTACATGGGTGCAAATCTCAGCCACATGCATGCAAACGTGTACCTAGAATGTACACAGCTGCACCAACACACAGTCATTCAGCCACACCTAGTCACACAGGCATGGGCATAGCTGAACCTCAGTTTCCCCTGAAGTCAAATGAGAGTACCCACCCTGCAAGATGAGTATTTTGGGAGATCAGGAAAGTGACAGACGTGCACATGTATGGCCCAGAGCCTGGTACATAGTAGGGCTCCCGGGAAGGACAGCTATTGAGATCTTTGTACACACACAGTCTCCCTGTCTCTCCAACATGCACACACTTAATCATTCCACGTGCACACAGACTGATTCTGGAAGTATTGATAGAAACACGTGACCACAGAGCCACATGCTATGGGATGGCCTTGGGCCACCAAAGAGGGCAGGAGGGGTCTGTTCTCTGCTAAGACTCACCTTAGGGCCAGCGGGACCAAGTGTGACCTGAAGGAACAGAGGAGAGAGCATTATACCTCAGGAAGGAGAGAAAACCAGGAGTCCAGAGCGGAGGGACAACTCCGCCAGGTTCACGCAGCTTGGTGGCAGGACCAACAGCCTGAATCCCAGCCTCTGCTCTGCCTTCCAGGCCAATCATCATGCTGACTCTATCTCCTAGGACTGCAAAACTTGCAGAGGGGTCTAATCTACTTCCCCTAACCTGCCAGGCTTTGGCTAGCTCCGCCCCCAGTTGCTAGGATAACATGGCCACTCAGTTGCCATGGTAATGCCTGCACATCTGGGGACCATCAGCCTTACCAGATTTGTTAGGGGACTGAATCAAAAGAGGGGCAGGCAGCAGGGGGGGACTACTTGATGTCCCCCAAAACTCGGGGGCTTGTTGCTGAGGGTATCTGGGGTTGTGCCCTTTACAGACCAAGGTCGTATATCAACTCAGAATGTCAGGCCGTGGGAAAGCGGTGACTCATGCTGCCCATGGAAGAGACACAGTTGGGTACCAGCTGGGCTCACACTGAGCCCCTCTCCCTTGTCCTTCCGGACCCCAAGAGGGAGGCTGGGCCAGGGCCAGCTATCAAGCAAAGGGAGAAAAGTCTGCTCAAGCCGGAGCTTCGCGTGGTTTTGAGGGCCAGTTCTGGACTGTGGGACCCTGGCCGCCCTCCCCCCATAGGCCTGCAAGGTGACATGTGAAGCCTTCCAAGCAGACCAGGCCTGAGGCCAGGTGGGGAGCACAGAGCTGGGAGCAGCCAAGGTCCTGATCCCACTGGCTGGCCCTTTTCACCCTGGATCCCGACACACTGCCCAGATTCATAGGCGAGAGGCTATCCTGCATGCAGCCCTGGCTTGTCAGGGGTGGGGGTGGGGGTCAAGCCAGCTCTGGGAGACAGGCAGGGAGGGATACGAAAATGCACAAAGCCCCCTTGTCCTCAACCAGGAAGCTCCAGCCAACTCCAGGCAATGTCCACTCCTAGCCCTCACCCACTCCTCCACCCTGCACACCCTCCATTCACTCACATTGCTGTGTTGGGCACCAGGGACACAGGGTGGGCACTGAAAGCAAAAAATAGGCCTGAAGGTCAATTTGGAGGCTCTAAGATCAGCCTTCCACTCCATCCCTCCCAACACACACACACACACACACACACACACACACACACAGCATAAAGAGCATCACACATGTCTTGGTGTGATCTGAGAGAAGCATGAAGATAAGAACTATAAAAAAACAGAGCCAGGCACGGTGGTGCACGCCTGTAATCCCAGTGGCTCAGGAGGGAGGCAGGAGGATCGCAAGTTCAAGACCAGAGGCAGACTGTGTAATTTGGCGAGACCCTGTCTCAAAAAAGTTAAAAAATGGGCTGGGGGTACAGCTCAGTGGTCCAGCACTTGCAGAGCATGCAAGCGCGAAGCCCTGGGTTCAACCCCCAGTACCACAAAAAAAAAAAAAAAAAAAAAAAGGAACTATAAAACACAAGCCTTGCTCCTCATTTCCTACTAACTTAGACCCACAAGCACTTTTCAGATGAAAAAACTGAAGCCTGAAGAGGAATCATAATGAGCCCCACATTACACAGCAGAATGTAAGGGTTCCATGACCAAGGCCTGGGCTCTCCCTATGGTCATTTGCTATAATTCATCAGGAGTTCTCCTTCAAGACTTCCACCCTACAACCCAAGGAGAGGCAGCAGGCAGATAGGACTCAGGGCCAGGCCCCAAGGAATGCTGGGAGCTGGGTAGTCACCCATCACCCCCACGCTCGCTCTCCATGCCCCAAAGCCTTGTCCAAAAGGCTCGTGCAGACATGCCAGCCCCAGAGTCCTTCGGCCAGCCCAGACCAGAGGCTCACCTCATCAGCTGCTGTCTCCTGATGGACCTGGGAAGAGGAGGGCATAGGAGTGGGCAAGGAACCTAGGGGATCAGGCCCTGCTCCAATACCCTGCCCAGGAGCCAGCAAGAGTGGGATGTCTAGAGGGTGCCGGGGACTATGTCTGTACCGCCCAGCTGTCTTCCCTCCTCAGAGCTGGCACCGCACAGCCTGAGCTCTGTCCGGGCAGGAAGAGAGTGGGTGGTGGATTGTCTTCTCCAAGGGGCTTACAGAGGGCACACAGGGCAGACAGAGGGCACTGTGGGCTCCTCCCTGACCCACCATCTCTACCTTTGTTCCCCTTGCTGCCTCCTGGGTGCTTCTTCCCGTCAGTTGTGCATCCACCTGGGCAGACAGAGCAAAGGGAAATTCCTGAGGTGGGGCAGTGATGGGGCCCATGGGGCACCCAGGTAGGGTGCGTGGACCCCAGGTACTCCCTCAGCCTGGCATCTGGCACCTCCCAGGGCATCAAGGGCCTGCTCAGGCCCCTGAGGCCACCTCCACAGGCGCCCCTTCTTTCCCCTCACCCATGTGATGTCGGAGAAAACAGGCTGTGAATCAATGGGATCCTGTGTTCCTGCAGCCAAAGTCTGGGCCTGATGCCCGGGTGAGCAGGGATGCTGGCCAGCCAGAGGGTGGGGCTAAGGGAGAAGCTGGGTTTCCCTGCCACCTCCAAAGAAGCTGACAGTAGACAGGGCAACTGGCATGGTGGTGGGCAAGTAAGCAACCAGGCCTCTGACCGCAGGCATCCCTGTCCTGGAGGGACCGCCTTTGGAACACTCCTGGTCCCACTTTCCTTGAAAGGGCCTGGGTCAGTGGTCTCCAACTTTTTTGGCATCAGGGACCAGTTTTATGAAAGACAATTTTTCCAGGGACCAGAGGTAGAGCTCTGGTGGCAATATGAGTGAGGGACGCAGATGGAGTTCAATTGCTCACCCTCCGCTCACCTCTTACTATGTGGCCCCACTCCTAGCAGGTATACTGTATCCCCGGGGTTGGGGATGCCCAGTCTAGGTGGCATCAGTGAAGGTCTAGGAAGTGCCAGAACTAGATGGACATCACTCTAAATGCTGACTGGTGGGTAAGAGGTCATCGCATGGGCTGTCTCTGCTTCCCTGAATCCTGCGGGGTTTTTATAAATGGACGTGACATCCAGTGCTCTTCCTCTCCTGGGCAGAGGGCCTGGGGCAAGTCAGGGGAGGGGCAGTCTCTCTGCCCACCCACCTTGCTGTTCTGAGGCTCCTCCAGGCAGAAGCAGCGGGTGTAGACTTTGCCTTCCGTCTGGGGATTGATTTCGATGAGCTCATTACTTTGGGTGTCCCGGCGGGCCTTCGAGGTTTCTGGAGGGCACTGCTCAGCGTAGGGGAAGGATTGGGGTCAGCACCGAGGCAGACACATGCTGAGGCTGCCACACAGCCTCTTCTAGTCTCCCCATCTCCAGCACATTGTGCCACTAGGCAGGGCCCCCATCCCACCACCTGTGCTAGGGCCAGCCACTCACCCCTCCCGGTAAGATCTCACAGCAGCCCTCCTCCAGCACAAGCTCCGGGTCACAGTAGATGTGTGCCTGCTGAAGGTCAAACTGCAGGGGACACACAAAGTTCATTTCTTTTCATTTTATCACATAGCTCTTGTGTTGTGGTGCCCAATGAGGCAAAAAGATGTCTTTCCCCCAGGATATGACCTTAGGGTCTTTCTGGTCTGGCCTGGGAGACCATCAAGAATACAGCTGTCACCAAAAGAAGAACAAAACTGCACATGCCAGAAACAGAGAGAGGAGGTTCCAATTCAAGGTGGACCTATTCTGCAGAAGAGTATCCAAGGCAAGGCATCGCATAGGCAAAGGCACAGATGTGTGGAAGGAGAAGGTGAGCTGGAAGACTAGGATGGAATTAACCAGAGCAGAGCTGCATGGAGAGATGTAAAGGAAGATGCTGCTGCTGTATTTACAGGATCCATATCAGGAAGGGTTTTCAAAGCCAGGTTAATATGTTTAGGCTGCATGGGAGGGCAGTGGGGATCCATGGAAAGATTCTGAGGAAGGGAAGGACCTGGGCAGATGCAGACTCCAGGGAGCTCCCACAGGCTCACAGAAGGTGGGAGCAGGGGCCAGTCCCTGTCCTAGCACTCACCGAGACAGGCTTGCCCTGGTCAGCATCCAAGCCCAGAAATACGTGGCCCAAGGGTCGTATGGGTCGCCGGGGCCCCAGAGGCTGGGAGGAGGTTGAGATGCAGTCCACATGCACGGAGGCCACACGCCCGGCCACGCTCAGCATGAGCTTATGCCAACGCAGGTCAAAGAGCTGGGGCACTGGAAAGATGCAGGACACAAAGTCGCCATCTTGGCCCTGGGCCCGGAGCTCCAGGCTCCGCTCTTGGCTGTTGACTTCCAGGGAAATCTGTGAAGAATTGGGAAAGGGGCAGGACAGAGATTCAGAGCTCCAGAGCCATAGCATGGCAAAGTCAGGGCCTTCTAGCTCATTTCACAGGAGGGGAAGCTGAGGCCCAGGAAGGGAAGAAAGCTGGCTGGAGTCACAGAGTGGTACAGCCTGAAAGAATGAGACTGGCACTGGTGGGCAGAGGGTAGTCACAAGGGTGGGCACTGGGATGGAACGGAGAGTCCCCAGAAATCATCAGCTTGGGTAGAAGCTGGGCTGGATGTGTGATGCTCAAGGCCCTGGGGTTTGAAGGGCTTACCTGGGGGTACCCGTCTCCATCAGTCACTTGGAACAAGTACCACATGTTCTGGTAGGTGTGCTTCTTCAGCAGGAGCGTCAGCACCAGGGTGAACTCCTCCGGGAGGCCCCAAGGAAACACTCGTCTGAGGATGGGGAGAGAGGGAGTCCTGAGGCTCAGGGTGAGGTCCAGCCCCTGCAACCCTGGGCCCTCAGACTGAGGAGTCTGCCTGAGACCACACACCACACACCTCCAACACAGGTACATTCCTTCATTCTACACATGTTCATTGAGCACCTTCTAGGAGCCAGGTGATGGCTACCTGCAAGGGTTAACAGTGCTAGAAATACAGAAAAGGCGCCTGCCCCTATGGAGCCCTCAAGTGTGATGGGGTAAGAGACCATAAAAAAGAATCTTCCAGCTAGGCTCTGTGGCACATGCCTGTAATCCCAGTGATTTGTGAGGCAGAGGCAGGAAAATCATGAGTTCGAGGCCAGAGGCAACCTGTATAACTTAGTGGGACCCTGACTCAAAATTTAAAAAATTAAAATGGGCTAATGGTGCAGCCCAATAGTAGAGCACTTGCAAAGTATGTGCAAGGTCCTGGGTTTAATTGCCAAGTCCTGCAAAAAACAAACAAAGAAACAAACAAAAACTTCAGACGACTATTTCACCACTGCATTACGATTTAGGTGAGGGTCTCCAAGGAATGTCTCATGGTGAATAAAGGGCCTGCTGTGAAAGGAGAGATGCTGAGAAAAAGATGGAAAGGATTCTGCATAGCCAAAGCAGCAAGAAAGAGAGAGGAACATTTAGGGAGTTGAGGCCAGAAAGGTAAGCAGGGGCCATACCACGCAGGGACTGGTAGGAGTTTGGACTTCACATGTGGGAGCCTGCACACACACATGCAGACACACAGCACACTTGCCAGGGTCTGCTCCCATCCCAGCCTTCTCCTGGTACCCATAAGATGGAAACCTGATCCTGCCTGCTATTGGCTAAAGATGGAGTGTGGCTGCCAGGTGTCCCCTCACAACCCACCCTGCAAGCCCCAGGGGTGGAAACCAGGTCAACTCCCCTAAGGAGATAAAATGACCCCAGAGAGGCCCATGGACTTAAGCCCTACATCAGAGTTGCTAGGGGGTGGCAGAGATCAGCATGGATTGCCGTGGCCACGCTGAGGCTTTTACCGGGTGGGCTGGGTCAGCGAGGCCGCGCCCAGTCGCAGGATGAGAGGTCCCTTGGGGTTGCGGATCTTCTTGATCGATGACGTCTTCATGAGGCTGAGTCGGCGAATGAGGTTGAAGCCTTGGGGCAGACACCAGATAAAGGGCTCACCTGGGCAGGTGAGGAGGGTACAGGCCACTCCAGGAAGAGAATAGGGGGACAGTGGGAAGAGGGGGCACTCACCAGTCATGTTGGCTGATAGGTCACTGCTGTGCTCCAGCTTCAGTCCTTCTTGCTGAGAAGGTGGGCACTGCTCACCTGGAAGAGAGTCAGCATTAGGGGGTCAGAGGTGATAGCTGCCCAGTGGAGCTCCTGGAGAAGCTGGGGATCTGGAACTTTAGCCCACCTGCCCTGAGGCCACTCTCAGACCTGCCACCTGACCCTGGTTGCAGGGAGTCAGGGGGAGCCCCTACAAACAGTTGGGAAGACAGAGGCCTAGCCCAAGGCCACTGAGGGAATAGAGAGCAGAGCAGGACCCGAACTCCAGGAACCAAGGCTCCCAACGTCCCCAGCCAGGAGCCAGACCAGCCAGAGAGCGAAGGAAAGAAAACCCGGGCAACCCCAGAGCATGGACAGGGTGGCGAGCCACTGATACACATGGCATGACAAACACCCTGGCTGGGGGCAGAGGAGCACTTCAGGGGTGAGGATATGTCAGGTTCGTGCACACTTTGTGTTGTGTGCAATTGCACATGCGTGTCTGCAGATACTTGAGCTGGGACACATGTTCTCTGTCATGGGTAGGGTTCCACTTCCTGTATCGAAAGCAGACAAGCAGGCCAGACACAGTCTGAGCTAACAGAATGATGTTTCACCTGGATAACCAGCCAGTGAAACAGCAAGACGAGACTGAGGAGCTGAGAAGAGCACAGGCTCAAGAGCACTACCAGGGCTTCAGGTTCCAGGCAGGGAATATTGAGGGAGTAACGGCTCCTGGGAAAGGGACAGCTTCATGCAGGTCTCCAAAGCCCCGAAGGGACAGGCCACGGCCATGGACTTCTCTCTCCCTGGGGCTGACTGGGCAAAAGTGTTGGGTGGGAGGGAGAAACTAAAATGGAAAAGGATGAAGAAGATGGGATAAGACAGCAAAGTCGACTCCTAGAAGCTGGCCAACTCCTTGACTAGCCTGGCTGGGTCCTCGGGCATGGTGACCCCACTGGAGTCTCCCTCCTACAGGACTGGCCGGAAAGACCATCACTACCTCAGGATCACAGCGGAGATGGGTGACTCACCCGCTGGCTGTGAGCCCAGATTCCTTACAGATGTTGAAATTCTCTGCCCCAGCCCCCCAGGGGACATGGTGAGGGAGAGAACAAAACCCCTGCACACACACGCAGAAACATGTGTGCGCACACACACACAACTGGTGGTCACACCTGCCCCCAGCGCACCACCCCTCTCGCTTTGCTTTGGCACCTTGGTTTTCCTGCCTCCCTCAGCTGGATTTGGGTTCTAGGAGTTCTGCGACTGCCTGGCTAGGCAGTGGAGCTACCGAGCCCAGAGGGCACCCAGCAAGGCCGGGCAAGTTGCCCAGTCCACTTCCCCTGGCTTTGGGCCCTGGAAAGCTGCACCCTTTCTCTGGCCAGAGTCTGTGCCTTGGGGTGGGCCCATCATGGGAGAGCCAGGCTGGCATGAAGGAGGAGCACATGGCTGGAGGACAGCGTCTCCACCGAGGAAGAAACAGAGGGTCTAGGGCTGCTTTCAGGAAGTGGCTGCTCTGCAGGGAGAATCCAAAGCCTCCCCCACCCTCCAGTCCCAGCAAGGCATGCAAGGTTGTGTTTGGTCTTCTCCCCACAGACCCAGGAGTATGCACAAATGCGCAGAGCCACTCCAAGATGCAAACACAGAGCTGCTCAGAGACATAAACTTGCAGAAACACACACACTCTCTCCAACTCACTTGCACAGGCTTGAATGTGCTGCAAACTTCTCAGACCAGCCCTAAGCCCAGCCCCTAGACTCTCCCACAAATGCCCACATAACTGGCACAGACATGGTCACATATGTGCCAAGACCTCAGTACCTCAGGGAGCCAGCTTCAAGCCTGTAGTACCCTGACTGTCCTGTCATCTCACCTGTATTTGCCTCATGACTGAAGGTGGTCCAGAGACCAAGCAGCCACAGGCCAGGAGCCCAGGATACCCACATACTGGTCCAGAGGGGTCAGCTGCAGTCGCAGCACCTGAAAACCAGAGATTGGGAAGGCAGGCTCCTGAGTCCCCAAAGCCCAACTCCAGGCGTGGGTGAGTATCAGCAGCCTGAAGGGCCCAGGCACCGGGGCTGGGGTGGCAAGAAGTCTGGCCAGGCATTAGTCCCTCTCAGAGGCCCAACACAGCCCTGGGGCTTGGATCTGGGCTGGGGTGATAATCAAAATATTTAACCACCGGTATGGCACAGACATCCACCAGCCAGAGTAGAAACCTGGCCAGAGCACTGAAATAGGGTCCAGGCAGCATCTGGCTGTGCCAATGGGTAGTTGCTGGATTGAGAAGGGGTCTGGAGGGTAGTAGAAGACCACAGAAGTTGTAATAGTGAGGGTCCTTGAGGCACAGCCTATTTACCAAAATACTTGGAAGCATCTCAATACTTGAACAACTTGTGCACTATGCTGGCATACACCAGCCCGATACCTGGCGAGCTGCACCCCGCTCGGCCCAGACAGCCCTGCCAGGGACCCACAAATTCAGGGACTAAAGACTAGGCTGAGTCTTCAGGAGCTATCACAGGCCATGTGTGGGCTAAGGAAGCTTCCCCTATGGGTACAGTGGGTGGAAGAGCAGGTCACCAGGGTGCAGGACCTTGTTGCCAACCTCCACTGCTGATGGATGCTCATCTTTTAGTTTTATTAAACCCTGATGGATGGACCCAGATAAATCAATGCAGCCTCAGCAAGCGGCCAGCAGAGCCATACATCATCCGGCCTCCCCCAGGATAGGTAGCTCATGCACACACACACACACACACACACACACACACACACACACACACACACAGCTACACATGTGCCAGCACAATACATACAGATGCGCGGGGACATATACACACAGACACATATGTACCACTGTGTGCATACAAATGTACCTGCATGTGGGCACTCTTACAGAGGCACATGCTGACTGATAAACCCAGACACACTAGCTTGCACATATACACATGCATACAGCCAGCCTATGACCACCTTCCAGGAGGCCTTCCTGTTGGGAAGTTCTTATGCAAGTCTGACCTCATTCCTTCCAGTGGAATCCTATTTTTCCTCTTTTGGTCCTGGATAAGGAATGAGAACAGAAAGGACCCCCTGACCCAATATATTTGGAAGCTGGACTCCAGCCTCCTTCTCCCTGGGACGGAACTGTGCTCCCACCCTATTCATCCCCCATGCTAGGGGTGTGTATATCGCCCCTCTCAAACCCTACGCTGGCCTTCCCCTCCTGCCAGCCAATGGATGGGCGGCCAGCTGTGAGTGGCATGTGGGTGCATGTGGAGGCGGGAGCATGGATGTGTTCGCGTTCTCTTCCGGATCCCAATCTCCAGCCTCCACTCGGAGGCGCCAGTCTGAGGGGAGGGATACAGGAGTAGAGGGAGAGACGCTTCCAAGGAGTTCCCCCACCCAGGGAAGGCACAGATCTTGGGGCAGCGAAAGCAAGACCAGAATGTCGTTTAAAGCTCATTCTATAGAGAAGAGGACTGAGGCCCAGAGAGGGGATGCCATTTGCCCCAAGTCACACAGCAAGTCAGGGACAGAAGGGCCCTTCAGCCCAAGCCAGGAGGCAGCCCAGTCCATACCCACTTACCGGTGGCGGGTGGCCCCTCACTTCGCTAAGTGATCTAGGCGGCCCCAGGGCATCCGGCCAGAGGAAGCAGAGCCTGGGTTCCACCGACCCCCTGGAGGTCCTTGCTCTCTCCCTGCCCTCGGGAGGCCCCCAGCTGCCCGGTACCCGGAGCTCTCCCGGCTGAGTGCTGCCTGGCGCACGCCTGCCGGGACTGCCGGCCACTCCGGGTGGGGGAAGAGGGGAGGTTCCAGGGGGCTGGGGGCCTGCCAGAGCTGCTAATGGAACACAGCTGGGCCGGCCCGCCAGGCTGGAGGAGGAGGGAGGCCGGGAGGGGCTCGGCGGCGGTGGCGGCGGCGGGGGACGCAGAGCCACGCTCCTGGCCTGGCAGTGCGCCGGGCCCCGCCCCTCCCACTTCCCGGCCAGGTGAGCCAGCCAGCGGGCTAGCAGCTAGACGGGACCCTGCGTGCCCAGAGCTGCCCTGGAAGGGGCGCCTGCGGCGGGCAGGCGAGAGAGCCAGGCCTGGAGTTTGAAGAGCCTCCTCTGTGCACCCTCCCTTCCTTTTCCCTGGCTGGGACCCCAGAAGCCTGGTGTTGGGGGGTGGAGACCCTCCTTCCCAGACCCATGAAACCCGTGACGTGGATGCCGCCCAAGCTTCAATGGTCAACTTTTCCCAGTTCCTGGGGCTAGTAATTCCAGGCAGCAGAGGGTCTTGGAGGAGGGGGGTTGTGTCCACCACCCCTACCCCTGTGCTAAATTAACCCCTTTTGCTCTGGCTTTATTCCCACAGAAGTAGAATGGAGTGACTTTGCCTGTTCCTCCTTACTCCATGAGGTTAGAAGGGCTCGGATACCTACTGCTGTCGCTTTATGGCTTCAAATGTACTGTTTAACTGTAACTCCACTTGCCTGTCTCTAAGATGGGATAATGATCATACTTGCTTCATGGAGCTTTGTTAAGGGAAATGAGTTAAAGTCTGTAAAAGTGCTTAGACATGGTCTGGCACATAAGAGGAGAAATACTTGCTGCTATTTTCATTATTATTGGGATCCCTGACAGGAGATGGGGTAGAGAAGGGGACAGGGATGGGAGTCAAGCCTATCCGCCAATGATGGAGAGTGGGTTCCTTTATATCCAGGGTCATGGAAGCAAAAGGAATTGAGGTTGGGTGAAAGATTGGATTTCAGAGGAGGAAGGGGAAGATCATATTTCCAGTTCTATCAGGAAGGACAGGTGACCCCCCCACACACACACACACACATAAGGGTCTTCCCCTGGAGGGAGCAAATTTCTTGGCATCAAGGCTGGGGAACCATGGAGCAGTAGGTGCAAGAAGCCTGTAAGTGGGTAGCTGGATGTGAGGGTTGAAAGGGGAGCAACTGGGTGCCTGGATTCAGGGGGTACACTTCTTGTTGAAGCAGGCAGGGTAGCCTTGTGGCCCATCCAACTCATGCAGGGAGAGGACAGGTCTGGTATTTCCCGCCTCCTGCCCCCAGAGGCGCTGAGTCAGTGGAAACCCCAACCACGACACGGAGGCGCCCCTCTGTGGTCCCTGTGAGGAGCTGGGCCCAGATGTGGCGGTGGCAGTGGTGGGGCCTGGGAAACGCTGAGCTCAGCAGGCAGGAAGCGCAAGAGGTGGGGCTTCTAGAGGCTCTGGCTGGAGGGGTGGGCAGGCGCAGGCCGGCCTGCCTATGGAATACAGCCCGGCGCTGGGAAAAGTAGGGAGCGCACCCAGGTCAGGCTCTGCTCTAAGAATTCCACATATGCTAACCCTTTTCATCTTGACAGCAACCTATGGGCCAGCGTCCTACACTTACCCCCTTCTTGCTGATAGGACCCTGGAGTTTTGGAACAAGTGGCCCAGGATCACAGAGGCTGTCAGTGGTCAAGCGCAGACCCTCAGGCCGGGAGCCAGGACAGCACAGGCTCTTACCCTCTGTGCTATCCTGGCCACTCCTACCCTTCCCAGCTGCAGGCTCCAGGTAGGGGAGGCTGGACTGAAGCAGCCAGAGCCAGGGGCGTAGGAACCTGAGATGGGGACTTCCCATAGCACCCCAAGGGTGCTCACAAGAACAGGCAAGCCTAGGACACACCCTGTGCCTGGATCTCCCACCATAAACCCAGTCTAGAAATGTGACATGTCCTTTCCTCCCTCTTGACACATATGCACACACAACCAGATATGTCCTCACACAGCACTTGGGTATGCACACTCCACAGGCATCTGTAGGCACTTGTGTTCACACAGACATGTGCACACGCACTGCATACCTCCTAAACAGTTATAGAAAGATACGTATAGCGCCCAGGACACCCCACAGGAATATATCCCTGAACATACCTGAACATACAGGTGGATAATTCTCAAAATGTGTGCAGCACCAGATGTGGTGGTGCATGCCTGTAATCCCAACTGTTTGGGAGGCTAGGGCAGAAGGATCACAAGTTCAAGACCAGCCTGGACAACATAGGGAGACTCTGTCTCAAAGGGCTGTGCATGTTAGCTCAGAGATTGAGCACTTCTCCGGGGGCTGGGGTTTACCTGAGTTGGTAGAGTGCTGCTTTGGGCTATCTGAGACCCTGAGTTCTATCCCCAGCACCACAAAAATGGGAGAAGCACCTGGCTACCCACTCCCAAAACAATCAGCCATTGAAAACCCTATAAACAGCAGAGAAGCACTGACATAGTGCCGGGCATGGCACAATGTTGGGGAGTGTTTCATTCTGTTGAATATATGGTCGCTATGAGTGGAACCCAACTTGACAACACCTAACAACAGAGCACTTCTCCAGCATGCATGAGACCCTGGGTTGACTCCTTAATACCAGAAAAAAAAAAAAGAAGAAAAGGAATGCCTGCATACAAACTGCATGGACTTAAATGTGCACACACAGGCACATGCATGTACACATAGGCAGGTATGCGTGTAGACATATACATGAAAACACAGACATGTGCATAATACTCAGATATACAAGCAGAGACACCTACAGACCTATGGCACACACACAGCCATGCAGTCACAGGTGGCACATACTGCCACATGTATGCATATACACATATATGCAGCTATGTGATACATTTACGTGCAGTCAGCCTGAGAAAGCCCTGTGCGCCAGCGAGCAGAGTATCCCGTGGGGCCAGGCTCAGTGCCCTCACCCCAGATGGCATCCCCACAAGGTAATCAATGCTGTTAATCGCTACCAGCTGCCCTGGAGCCTGCCTGATGCTGCCGGATGGGGCTACTAAGGCCTCCTGGGCCCGGGGTAATATGCCCAGATGCTGGCAATGCTCAAGGGCCCTCCCATTACACCAGCTGGCCACTGGGAATCCCCATCTGGCATCCTTGGGGCTGGAGGAGAGTAAAGAGCTGAGATAGAGCCTGGACCCTCAACAGACCCAAGAGCCCCCACACATCCCAGCAGAGGTGATCTGAATGTCTCTGGCTTGTACTGGAGCCCACACACACACATGCACACCTACCCCCTGGCATTTTTGCACACATACGCACACATCCCCTGTGATGGAGTACTTTTCACAGATCTCCTCCCTGGCCTCCTCATCCTGTAAATGCCACCATAATTCATTCAGATGCTCAGGCTAAAAACCAAAGCTGGGCTCCTTTCTTTCTCTGCCCTCACCTTCCAATCCTATTGCCTCTACCGCCAAAACACAGGCCATATCCACCCACTTCTCCTGCTACCACCCATGCCTGAGCCACCGTCATCTTTTGTGAGGACCATTGGAAGAGCTCTCAAATGCTCTGTCTGCTGCTCAGAGCCCACCACCCTTACTACCCACTCCAGCCCAGCAGCCAGGAAGACCCTACCCAATCTCTATCAGTTGGCTTCCAGTTCTCATTATACCTGGAATAAAACCCCAGATCTTTCCCTGGGCCTTACCAAAGCCTTCAGGATCTGGCCTTTGCCTTCTGGGCCACCCCAAAAGCTATGTCCCCCACTTCATTTCTCAGCCCAGCATTCTTCACATTGGTTTCTCCACAGAGCCTTTGCACTCACTCTTCTCTCTGCTGGAAAGGATTCGCCCTAGTCTTTGCTAGGCTGAGTCTTTGCTGTCCAGGGCTGGGCTCCTAAGTCTGCCCCTCATAGTGGCCTTCCCTGGTCTCCAGATGTGGAAGAGCTCAGTTGCTCCATATCACGTGGCCCTGGTGGAAATTCTGCACAGCCATGGTGTCTGTCTTTGTGTTGTCCTTTTTAAAAAAATTATTTATTTATTTGGCCTGCAGCTGTACCACTGTGGCATCTGATCACATCAGATCTCGGAAGCTAAGCAGGGTCGGGCCTGGTTAGTACTTGGATGGGAGACCGCCTCGGAACACTAGATGCTTGGGAGAAGGACCCGGCAACCCACTCCCAAAAAACAATCAGCCTTTGAAAACCCTATGAATAGCAGAGAAGTACCGACCATAGTGTTTCACCTGTTGTACATAGGGTCACTATGAGTGGCATACCGACTCAACAGCACCTAACAACTATTTATTTATTTATTTTTGTGGTAATTGGGGGTTGAATCCAGGTCCTTTCGTGTACTTTGCAGTGCACTACCACTGAGCTGCACCCCCAGCCCATTTTTAATTTTTTTAATTTTGAGTCAGGGTCTCCCTAACTTTTGCAAGCTACCTCTGGTCTCAAAAAACCAATCCTCCTCCCTCCACCTCCTGAGTTGCTGGGATTCCAGGCATGCACCACTGCCCCGGGCTTGTGTGTTGTCATTCTGAGTGACTCTTTTCACCATTCCTACTGCCATACAATTCAGTCTGGCTCCCCACAGGCACTCACCAGCAAATGAGTGGATAAAGTCACACAGGTCTCATCCACACACTCGGACAAAGACTGCACCCAAAGGGGCACAACATAGGCATATACATGAAGGTGCCTGCACACACACACACACACATACACACACACACACACACACACACACACGCACGCACGCACAGCTCTTGCATCAGGGAAGAGAGACTGAGACAGCAGAACCAGGCCCCCTCTGCCTCCTTCTGTGTCTCTGGTGTCTGTCTCCTGTCTCTTTAAAGCACCCTGCTGTCACCAGCTGGGTCTTCCTTCCCTGTCTGCAGAGCATCTCTGGTTCTCAGCTCTCCTTCCTCCTCTGTGACTCTGTCCCACTGTCCAGCTCCCTCTCCCCTTTGCTGCTAACACTCCCATTTCCCTGGGCTTTGAGACCTGTGTCTCCAGCTCTGCATCTCTTTCTTTGTGTCTCTGGTCTCTGTCTCTGTCTTTTTCTCACATTTATGCTTCATGATGTCCCTTGCTCCTATCTCTATCTCTGGCTGGTTCTATGCCACTGTCTCTCTGCTTCTTTATCTTTCTCTCCACCCTATCTCTGTTTCTTTGTTCATCTCTCTCCCTATTTCTATCTGCCCACGTGTCTGTTTCTAGGTTTGGGTCTCTATTTCCAAGGCTCTGTCTGTCTGTCTCTCTGCCCCTTTCTGTCTTTCATTTTCCCTCCCCCTCCTCCCTTTCCTAAATCAACACTGCCACCACATCTCCACAGTTGTCTGCGTCCCTATGACACATAGACCCATTTTTCACCACTGGCTTGCAAATTTATAGTCCTGGTGGAAGGGCTAGCCCCCCTCTCCCACCTGCCTTGTGGGGCCATGGAAGCCTCTCCCAGACACCCTGAGCCCTGGCAACATTCACCTGCCTCCCTAGGCAGGGCATCTTACTTCAAGTTGCTTGTGTTACCAGGCACCTGGGGCTTCTGGAGTGGTGAGCCCAGACTCGGGTGGGCACAACTATGGATGTGGCAATGGCCAGGGCCGATGGACACTTGGAAAAGGAGATATTTCAAGTCTCCTGGGCCCCCTGGGCTCTGCCCACCTGTTCTGAGGGACCTATGGAGGGGTGGCAGGCACAAAAGTCTTACCTCTACCCATGGTGTGATCCTGGGCCTTAGTTCCCATTGTATCATAAGGGAAACTGTAGGATCCAAGCTTGATCCACCTCACTTGGTGTTAAAGCACCTAAAAACACCTTGCCGATCACTCTCACCCTATGGTACTCAACTGGTGGGGAGCTACTTTGCCTCCAGGGGACATTTGGCAATGTATAGAGACATCATTGATTGTTATATCAGAGGAGGAAGTTGCCACTGGCACCTAGTGGATAGAGGCCAAGGATCTTGTTAACTGTCCTACAATGCACAGGGCATTCCTCCCAATAAAGACTCGTCAGCCCCAACATCAGAAGTGCTCAGGCTGAGAAATCCTCCCTGCCCCCAGGGGAGGTGACTGTTCCGCAGAATCACCATGCTCCATGACCTTCTTTAAACTCTTGATTGTGTTCTGAGCAGAGATGGGAGTCATTAGAAGACTCAGGACTCCAGAGTTTGATCGTGGCTCTGCCTTTAATAACAGCAGCTAGCATTTATTGAGCCCTTCGCAAGTGCTGGCAGTGCTATCCACAGAGAAACCCAATTTAGTCTCACCACAACCACAGGAGGCCCCATTCTAAGAGTGAGGAAACAGGCAGAGAGAAGGCGAGTAATCAGCTTGAGGTCACACAGCAGACACCGAGGGAGACTGGATTTGAACTGGTCACTTGGGGACAGATGCACAGGGCAGAGTGTTGTCTGGGAAAAAGCCCACATGGCAGGTGCCTGGGCTAGTCTTTTTTCTCCTTTCTCTCTTCAGTTATTTAAGTTACTATCTCATTTAACCCCCTAACCATTTTAAGAGGTAATGCACTGTCATTGCCTCCGCTTCACAAGGACAGCAATGATTCAAGATTTAACTCTCAGGTTCCCAGCCTGAGAGCAGAGACCTTCACTCGGTTCTATCTAACCCCAGGGACAGTGGGCTCCATCACTCAGGTCACCCAAAGCCTCCCCTGTGCTGTGAAGCAGGAAAGCAGTTCTCACACGGGAAGCTTTGGTGCACAGAGGGTCAGGCCCCACCTCTGGCTTCTCACTCCATAGAGTTCACTTCTCTACTAAGTTCCCAGGTGTTGCTGACTTAGGAAGCACCTTTGAGAACCTTGTGGTAGGCACCGTGTTAGGGTGGCTGGACCTGGGTTCAAATCCTGGTTCTGGCTCTTACCATCTCTTGGTGTTGTGGCTATTATTTAATCCATTTCCTGAAAGCAAAGATAACAACCATACCTATCACTCAGGGTTGCTGAAAGGATTACAGGAGGTGGTGACACAGGGCCAGGCCCTCTCATGGTGCTGGTACATAGCGAATGCTCTTGTTCATTGCATCAGGACCCCAGCCCTGCTCCCTGTTTGGACAGGAGAAGCTCTCAAAAGGCAAAAGCTTCTTCTTTTCCTGACTCTTGGCCTGTGAAGAACAGGGCACAGAGGGGACATCACAACGCAAGCATACAAGGGGCAGTGAGATGGAGGCCACATCTGCCCAGGCACCCTAAGGGGTCTCTGCCCTTTAACACAGTTCCACTTGAAACAGAGATGAGGGTGGTACCCCAGGCAGCATTGAGAAGCCCCAGGCAGGCCTGGCCCCAAGCCATCCTCCAGGCCCTGCCCCACCCTCGAAAATCTCACCCTTTCAGAACAAGAGTTGGCCTCCTAAGGCCTCGGTGGCCTAGTTTATGTGCCTTACCCAAGCATCCCTTCAGCTACCAAGCAACTCAAGTTAGTCTTGCTGTGCCGTGTGACCTTCAGCCTATTCCTAGGCCTCACTAGGTCTTAGTTGATTCACCTGTAAAAATCAAGTAAGAGCTCAGCATAGTGACTAAGGGTGGGGTCTCCAGCCCTGGCATAACTGGGTTTGAATCCCACCTCTGCCATTTACTTGCTGCAGACTTTTGACAAATTACCCCATCTCCTGAAGTGAGTTTTAGTTTCTTTGTTGGTGAAATGGAATTGTCCCTTCTTCACAAGGACACTGAGAGTTACTGAGAGGGTACATGAAAAGAGCTGAGCGTGGTTCCTGGAATTCGGTAAATGTCAGCTATTGCAGACATACAATGAGTGTGTGCAACCTCACCACCACAGTACACACAATCTGTTGGCTGCCTTCCCTCCCCTCCTCTCTTTCCCCAGCATTTAGCTTTGAGACTGTCTTTGCCTTCCTTCCCACTTTGGGGTGGGGAAGAAATTTGGGACCAGTCTCCTGGAGCCAGGAAACCTGAGAGATGCTTGGAGGAGGGAGGAGGACAATCAGTTATTGGCCATTGACTTATTAAAGTATCTGGTGCCCTACTAGGCCACAAGGCCCAGAAGGACTTGACTTTTCTACCTTTTTCCTCAGAGCCAGTCACAGAGCCTAGGTGCTTTCTAAATACTATACTTGCTACATGAATGAAGGAGGGAACCCAGCTCTTTCTGAGGACAAATTCCCTCAATGAATTGCAAACCAAGGTGTCTCTGGGTGAGGCATGAGGAAGAAGGGAGCAGCCAGGGACTCCCAGATTCTTTCTTTGCACGCAAGAATCTCAGACTTGTAAATTCTTGGAATCTTGGAATCTCTGGGTGGAGAGAAGTTTTGGCTGCTGCTCAGCTCCACCTCCTCCCAGTAATGCCCTGGCCTGGCCTGGGGAGGCCTGACAACCTGGCCAACAAGACAGACCACAGGAGTAGGGTAGGGGAGCAGAACATTCAGGGTGCAAACCTGACTTTTTTACCAAGGCAGAAGATGAAGTCAAAGGTCAGAGAGGGTCTGATCCTGACTCTGCTGCTACTTGGTTTACTCTTTTAGGCCAGATCCTTCACCTCTCTGAGCCACTGTTTCCACATCTGTCAAGTGGGGTGGTAATGATAATACCTAATCATATGGAACTGCTGTGAGGATTAAATGAGATAATATATGAGACTAAGCCAAGCCCATAGTAAACACTCAAATATGTTAATTATTAATAACATTATTATTATTTTCAAGAGATAGTAATTGGCCAGGGACTGTTGACCATCATTTGACACCCATGCTCATCACTAACATTTCTCCCTCCCCCCATTCACTATTTACATAGCCAACTTTACAGAGCTTTAAGAGGTCAGTGACCTTTCTGACAGATAGAATATAGTTTTTTCCATGAAGTAGCCTAAATAATAATATGTAAAGAAATAAAACCAACTGGGGTATGCACCACCCTTGACTACTCAAAAATGGCCTGACACTGGTGTGTTTGGACAAAAGAGAACAGGTGGATTGAAGGTGGAAGGAAAAAGCCGGGGATTGGGGACCTGGTTTTAGGTCAGGGTCTGCCTCAATACTTTGGCTTTAGCTGGCTCCCTGCCCTTAGGCAAAAGGGAAAGCTGAACCTGGGGACTCTTGACCCCCTTTTTTCTCCAAATCTGAGGGTCTTAAACCTGCAATGTGTCCTTTCCTCGGGATGGGGCATGGAGTGAGGTGAGCTACATCTGTGTGGGGCCCAGGCTGTCACCCCTTCTCCCAGCACTCAGGCCCAACACATGCCTCAGGTTACCAGGCGTTCCAGATCCATCCAAGTGCCTCACACTACCTTTGCTGAGCCTCTCCAGAGAAGAGAGCTCACCATGACCACCCATTCATCCTCTGTACTGAGGAAAGGGAGAAAAACAGGTGCCAGCAATGGTAACTAACTCAGTCAGCTGGGACTGAACCAGGAGTCACTCCCAACATGCCATTGCCTCTTTTTAAAAAGTTGTTTCCATCTTCAGGACAGTACTAAATGTGTCTCATTGCTCCCACTTTACAGGTGAATTAGTCATAAACTTGGGTATCATTCCCCACAAAAGCACTTCACAGCAGGAAATGGGCCCTAAAAGAAGTTAAGCAAGCTGGTCGTGGTGGCAAACATCTGTAATCCCAGCTGCTCGGGAAGCTGAAGCAGGGGGATTTCAAGTTTGAGGCCAACCTGAGCTACAGCAAAACTCCATCTCACTTCCCACCATTCAAAAAAAGTAAAGCAGGGGGTTTGCTGAGACAAAACTGGGATTTGAATCCAAGGCTCCCACAGCACACTTTGTTGGGTGATGGGCCCCTCCCTCAGCCTGGAACTCAGTTTTCTCACTGTAGAATGGGAGTGTTTGCTCCAGAACCTCTAACATAGGGGTTGGGGTGTTTTGTTCAGATTAAGTATCCATCCAGAAGCCTAGAACACCCTGGTGAGCTTGGGCAGATATGAAGGACAGGTGCAGAAGTGACCGTTTTGCCCGGGGTGGGCGCCGCCGCCAGACACACAAAAACAACCAAATAAATCAGGCCAAGGAACTCCTAATCCTTCCCGTCTGTGGCTGCTACTGCTCAGCGGGCGTGGGAGCGGGGCATCGCGTGGCCAAGAGCGCAGTTAGGCCAAGAGACTCGGAGTGATGCCTGGCCATCAAGGCGGCCTCAGCTCCCATTGGGGATGCAGAGGAAGGCCCTCCGACTAGTGACTCAGGCCTCCCTGACCCCCTCTTGGGTGGGTACGTTCCAGGCGCCTCAGCCTATTTTTAGAGCAGACTCCAGGCCTGAGTGCACAGCGACAGGGAAGGCGGGTTTCATGGTGGTGGAAGCGCCTGACCAGCTCCTCCCTGTCGGGGCTCAAGCCCCACGCCCTCCAGCTGTCCACTCAGAAAAGAATAGAAGCACGTGAGGCCAGGGTATCATCGCCTGCTCAAGGAGTGCGGCGCAGGTCCAGAGATCCGTCCTCCTCCCTCCTCCCGCGAGGCTTGGCAGTTCAGAGAGCTGGGCGCGGCCTCCAGAGAAACCGCCTCTGTTAAGTGGGGCCAGGGGCCTCCTCATCGTCGGGGTGTCTGCCTATTGGACTGGAGGCCAAGACGGGCGGGGCTCTGGCGACTGAGCAGCTAGGGTAGGAAAGCAGAGGGAGTGGCTAGGTTCCCAGGATCCTGACCCCACCCGGCCGTAGGCCACACCCCTAGCCTCACTACGGACACGCCCCCTTCTGGCAACACCCTTGGACTGCCTTGGGCCACTCGGGTGGCTGGGGATCCTCCGCTTGCTGACTTCATCCTAGGCTCCTCCTCCTCCTACGTGGCCCCGCCCATCCCTGAGCAATCTTGAGTTCGGTTCTAAGGTTTAGAGGCCTGGATCCAGGAGGGCCAGATGTGGGAGTAATGAGGCCCTCTTTCCCGGCATGGAGCCAGGGAGAAAGAGGATGTCAGGGCTAGGGGGTGAGAGGGAGACATTGAAGCGGTTACCGGAAGCCCTAAAGCTGTAGGACTTATCTGCAGGACCCAAGCAGTCCTGGAGGTTGGAGAGGCTGAGGGTAGCCCAGAGCACCGAAACGGGCACGAAACCCACACGGTGAC
This sequence comes from Pedetes capensis, assembly GCA_007922755.1. NCBI lineage: Eukaryota > Metazoa > Chordata > Mammalia > Rodentia > Pedetidae > Pedetes > Pedetes capensis. The sequence goes on along the minus strand of VMDO01000070.1, from coordinate 345,381 downwards.
TTGGGCAGAGGTCTCTAGGCCGATATTCCTACAAGTGAGTCCCAGAGGCTGAGGCCACATTCCTGAGGAGTGGGGACAGCTGAACACGTATGCTGTCGTGGCGAGTTCAGGGACCGCGCTTGGGAAGGCCTGAGTCGAGGCCCACCCTGGGGGTGAGGGGCCGATGGAGGAGGAGCCCGTTCTCCCGGCACCATCTAGTGGGAAGTCTGGGAATCGCGGAGTGCAGAGGCGGCGTGGGGGCGGGGCCACAGCACCCGGAAGCCTTCCTACACACAAGCCGCCTTCCCTACGTGTGCTATCTCCGGGATTTGCCCTATGGAAATGGGAGCCTTTCTCACGCCTGTCCTCCAGCTTCAAACGCTGTCCCTTGTTCCTCCTGACTTTCTCTGGAACCTGCCTTCTTTCCATCCTAGCCACTTAGCCCTGAAGCGCCTGCCAGCTGCTCTCCCTGCCTCCGACTTTGTTCTCTGCCTCGTCTTCACAAACAAGCGGTGTTTCTAAAACAGAAATCTGGTTGTATCACTCTCTTGACTTAAATATTTCCATGGCGTCTCAGGGTCAGGATAAATTCCAAATCTTGACTGGGGACTTAGGCGGCTCTTCACCCCTCAGCCCCACCTCCTGTGGCCCTAGTCACTCTTACTGGCTCCTTCTGCCTTCCATCTGATCAGAGCAACCATCAATTCTTGCCTCTTTTCCTGGATCACTCCCCCTGGCCTAATCCTTGCCGTTTTAGGGGCTCAATCTGGCAGAAACTGCTCTCCTTGGGGGCCCTTTCTGGCCCACTGGTGTGAGTTAGGTACTCTCTTCTGAGCTCTTACAGCCCCTGGTGCATACCTGCCCCTCACAGAGCAGTCCCAGCCTGGATCTCTAACTGCCCAGTCACTCTGGAGGCAGGACAGCTTATTGAGATATTAATTGCTTTGCTCCCCTGTAATTCCCCCTCCCACTTCCATGCTGGTAGCCAAGGCCTTTGATTTTCCTAGCCTCAGGGAACTGTGCTGGGCTGAACACAAAAGCTACTTGAAGTCTGATGGCTCATCCTGACTTTTGAAAACGCTAACCTTCTGGAAGCAACCGTGCTGGATGCTCCCAAGGGATGAGCGGATGGGACAGAGAAAGGAGAGATGACAAGTAGCTGCACAGGGAGCAGAAGTGGGAGTCCTGTGAGTAGTGGTGCCCTCCTTGGGAGGTGGTGAGAGCTGTGGTAATGCACCTGGGGAGGCTTGGTGCCCAAGTGCTGGGGTGCTGGCCTCAGTTTCCCAAAGTAGCAGGAGAACAGCTGAGTCACTGAACCTCAAGAAACTGTGTAGACTATGGCAGGCATCTCTGTGAGACCAAAGTGAGCAAGAACAGGCGCACCTCCTCCATGCATAGGTGCAAGTGGAAGCATCAGGTCCTTGCATAAACCCATAGAGGAGGAGGAGGGGCCCCAATAATGGTTGAGCTGGAATTTTCGGCCAACTCATAGGAAAGGGCTGAGAGTGAGTCAGATTAGAGTTGGTTTAAAAAGAATAGAGAAAGAGGGTATCTCTTGTTTGTGTGCCAAGATTCCTACCTGCTACACCTGTCTGTGTCTGTCTCCAATACAGAGCCGAGACTATTTGTGCCTCATTCAGAACTGTATCCTCAGGACCCAGCATGGTGCCTGGTACATAACAAGTGTTCAAAATGTATTTGTTGAATTCACTCTCCCCTCTAGCTATGGAAATCCTTCTAAAACTCAAATCTGCTTTTGTTGGTTCCCCCACAATCCTCAGAATAAACCTCAGACCCCTGTCATGGCCCCCAGGGCCGCAGGGACCACAGCCCACCTCCCTCACAGCATCATGTGGGCAGCTGGTCCTCCACGCACACTCCTCCAGCAGAACAGCACTATTTGCAATTCCCCAAACTTGCCAGGTTGTTTCATGCCTCCCTGCCTTTGCTTATGCGGCACCCTCTGCCTGGAGTGCCCTTTCCCCTTTCTCTGCCTGCTGAGTTTTCAATTAGTCTTCTAAGCTCAGTGAAAGTGTTTCCTTCTGGGTCTTCCCTGACACCCACCCCCAGCCCAGGCAGAGGAGACCCCTCCTGCTCTGAAGCCTACTGCTCATGCTTCTGTCTGTCTCCGTGTTTCCCAGGCCCATTTCCCTGGTCTTCTCTGATGTAGAGAGTTACCATTGCCCAGCGTGGAGCCAGGCACACCATGGATTCTCTCTAAGTGCTCACTGGTCACTGAGCTGCAGCCCTGACTCTTCATGGACTCATGGTGTGAGCTGGAGCATCCTCTCCCTTCTGGGCCCTTTCCTCTTTGTGGTGAAGGGAGTGAAGCTCAATGGTCCCTAGGGCTCCTTCTTCCCTCCATTGAGCTTGGAAATAGTGGCATGTAAAACCCAATTCACCTGTGTGCCCTGCAAAGCCAGCTGAAGGCCAAGCAAGCTCAGAAATGCACACATCACCATGCTTGGCCACATGGGGGCAAGCCCTGCCTAAACAGATATATATGACATTCACATCAAAGTGTCTGTGGCCTTCTGGACACAGATGCTCTGTCTTCCCAACCCCCTTCCACAGTCAGCCATTGGCCTTGACAGTGAAAAATTCAGAAACAGCCCGGGCTGCCAGTCCAGCAGCGAGTTAATATTCAAGGAATGATCCTTCTGCAATATGCATGCCCTGAGGCTGATGTCCTGTGGGGCTCCCCTTTCCCAGCCTGCATGAGCCAAGGCCTCCCCGCCTGCCCCCCCAACCTCAGGCATGCTAGCCATGGAGACCCACATTCTCAGCTCCATTTGCTTCCTGGACATTTCCCTTCTAATGTCTCCTCATTCATTCATTCATTCATTCATTCAGCAATATCTAGTAAGTTCCTATCATGTGCCAGGCAACGGCAAGTATGTCGGGAACATGATCCTGTTCTTCCCTCAGGGGCTCACAGTCCAGTGAGAGAGACAGACAATAAACAGGAAATGAGTGATCTAATTTCAGATCAGGAGAAATAGTACTATGGAAAGATTAAGTTGATGTGATATTTTAAAAAATGATTCAGAGAGGGCAAGGGGTAGCCAAGGTCTTTCCAGGGAGCATTGGAGCAGTAATCAAAAAGGCAGGAGCCAGCAAATTAGGAAACCAGGAAAGTCTTTCAAGTGGAGGGTACAGCAAATGCAAAGGCCCTAGGGTGAATGAAACCATGAAATGTGTTCCAGGAGTGGACATGTAGCTACAGATCAGTCAGAGAGAAGAGTGGCAGAGAGGTCAATCAGAGAAGTGGGCAGAAACCAGATCACACTTGGCTTCTTGGACCACATGAGGTCTCTTCATTCAAAAGCAATTGGAGGCCCCTGGGAAGAAAATCCACCCCTTCGCCTAGCTCCTCTGCCTTGGTATCCTTCTTAGAAACTTTTTCTTCCTCATTTTTATATTGTCAGTGTCCTGTACAGATCATGTTCACTAAATAGCCAAGTCAAGTTGTCCTGGCTCAAGGCTTGACTCTGGCTCAGAGTGAGTCAGCTGGGCCACTGAGGAGTCCTTGGGCAGCTCTGAGTGTAGGTCACCAGGGCCAGATGAAGACATGTAAATGCCCTACCCACTGCAAAGAGTCTGCTGTTTCCATACATAATTCATGATGGAAATTATCCCATGAAGCCTCATACATACATGTATGGTGAAACGAAATGGAAATGACCTTTTTGGGGGATTTCAATAGCAAAATTCTGAATAAGCTCATCAAAGTAGAATTTTTTGCTGGTTAGGTGTGTGCATATGTGTTGTTGCTGTCTAGCTGGTGTCCCAAGCTGGACACAGAGTGTCCATCAGGTCACCCATTGCTAGATGTCAGGATTTGTCCAGCTGTCCCCTTAGTGACATGATGTTGGCCTGAGGAGCACAGCTCACCACTTGATCCACAGAGCTGACAAGAACAAAGTGGAACTGGACCCACCCCAGCCTTGAACTGGGCCCTTCCCATCCCCCAGTGCCCCTTTTGCTGCCCAGTTGGGCTCTAAGCCACTATGCTCAGCACTCCCCACCCCAATCCCCTCTCTGGGACCTCAGGGTCCTCATGTGGGTTCCACAGCATCACAGAGACACATACTGGGTACCAGGGAGGGAGGGATACAGGAAGCCTGCATCTGCACAGCCCGAAAGCTCAAAGTCTCAATGCTGTCACTTCTGTCCCACCGTGGTGCACTTCACTGATTTCATCTTTACCTCACTCATCCCACCCCCTACAACAACTGCTCCACACATGGACATGAAGGGAATGAGACCCAGCCCCCTAGCTTGAAGAAAATTTGACTTCCTCTCCCTATATCATTGCCCTCCCCAGGGACAGGGCTCGGTAACTCCGGCAAAGCAGAGTGGTGTTTCTCAGGGGGAATGGGAAGCTGGGTGGCTCAGACCAGTACCCTCTCAAACAAGCCAGCTTCTCCAAGCAACTCCAGGCTGTGCTCTGCTGCCACTGAGTTCCAGCACCCCACCCCACCCTCAGTGCGTGCAATGAGTGGGAAGTGACAAGCTTGAGGAAATAGGCGGGGGGGGGGGGGGGGGGGAGACTGGCGATCGATGGCATTAACATGGTGCCCAAATTAAATATTGACTTTCTTGGTGGACTCTAGGGACGCCTGGATTGATGGCTGGAGCCGTGCGGTGCCACCGCAGGAGATGGGGACATACTAGCCTGGAGCAGACCCTGTGGGAAGCCGAGGCCTAGGAGGAGTGCTCTCCTCTACTCTTGTCTGTTCTGGAGGAGCAGGGGTCAGGGCTTCAGGGGGCCTGGGGTACAACTTGTGTCTCCATTTTGTGCCAGGGAACTTCCTCACAGAGTTGAGTGCCCTTTCCCCAGAAAGTCTTAGAGTCTAGGCTTTGTTGAGTGGGCCCCCCCCCAACAATCCCTTCATCCCCCATCCAGTATCCATGGCTGGTCTGCAGCCCCACAAATGAGCAAAATCAAACTCTGTGATGATACCCGCTACTGGGCCTCAGGACCCTGCCTCCTGCGGGGGTGGGACTGGTTATTTTTGGTCTATCATTATATCATTTGGATCTTGGGGAGGGATAAGGACATTCTCTCCAGCCAATTCACCTTCAGAGCCTATGGTAAGCCTTGAGTTTTCCCTCACCCTTTCAAAGCTCTGCCTCAAGAATTGTCTGTACCACATTCATTTCTTCACCTCCCACTCACTTGTCAGCCCACCCCAATCCCACTTCCTGTCATGTCAGTGACTCAAGCCCTGCCCCTCCAGAGATTCAGTCCTGTGTGTCCAACAGCCTGCTTTCCACTGATAGCTCCCTTTGACCATCTTAGGGTTAAGGTGCCCATGGCCAAATACATGATTGCCTTCCCCAAAGCTTGTCTTATTCCAGTGCCCCTAAACCCAGGATGGCATAGTCATCCATCCAGGTAGGTAAGACAGAAGCTCAAGGCAGGAGTAGCCCTTTACTACAGCCTGCTATCACATCTTGAAGGTGTACTATCTTTAATAATCTAGCTCCATATCCTCTATCTTTAATAAACTATGTCTATACTCACTACTATTTAAAAAAAAGACAGAAGCTCAAGAGTCACCATTGGCTCCTCTTTTATGCCCAATCCACACAAGGGGCTGACAGTTCTGCCCACTGCACACACACACAGGCTCTCTTCCTCCTCCATAGCACTCCTCTAAAGTCTCCTTCCTGTGAAAGGTCCCCTTGCTGGCCTCTCTGCAGCCATGCTCACTCTTCTGTGCCCTCCCAATCCACTTCACATCTACCAGAACAAATCCTGTTAATGTGTGAATCTTATGCCAGGCCTCTGCTCAATTCCCTTCCTTGGCTTCCCACTACTCTTAAAGGTCCACACCCTCAATGGTATCTCCTCTGCCCAAGACACAGCAGGAGTATTGAGGGCTTGAGAGGGTGGCAGTCGTTTTGAAGTAGGTGGCCTTAGCAGAGACAAAGAAGGCATATGAGGGGTACTGGCCCTAGAAAACCCCAACTGGGGGCCCCATGAAGCTTTGAGGGTGGGCATGAGGAAGCTCAAAGGGAAATGAGTCCAGAAAAGCGGAAGTTAGCACACTTCATCCCAGGTCTTCCCTCAGGCCACCTAGGCCACATAATTTCCTTTTAATTGATGCCTAATGGAGGTGAATTAAATCCAACTGAGTTTTAATGTGTGTGTTCAAGTGCCAGGGCCCCAGGCTGCAGATGGGAGGGGAAAAAGGTTGCAGGAGTAGGGTAGGGGCAGGAGGCACATCCTTCCCCTCAACCCTGCTGAGACAAGTCCACAGGTATCCTTGGGACTTTCTCTCACTTCTTCAAACCCCCTCCATTGTGCCAGGTGCGGTGGTGCACGCCTGTAATCCCAGTGACTTGGGAGGCAGAGGCAGGAGGATTGCAAGTTAGAGACCAGAGGCAGTCTGTGTAATTTAGCAAGACCCTTTCTCAAAAAGTGAAAAAGGGGGGGGGGGGCTGGGGTTGCAGCTCAGTGGCTCAGCACTTGCAAAGCATGCAAGCGCAAGGCCCTGGGTTCAATCCCCAGTACGAAAAAAAAAAAAAAAAGAACCTCCATGTCCACTGGTATCCCCAGAACATCAAGATTCCAGGAGCGCTGACTTGGGAGTGCCTTTGAGCTGGCACTGTACTGGGAACTTTCCCTACATCATCTCCGGGGACACTCTCTGTGAGGTAGGTCATGGCAAGCTACCACCTTTCCACAGAGGATAATGAAAAGACTTGCCCAAGGGCACTCTCTTTGTTCTGCCTAGAGCTGGGCTGTCCACATGTGGGTACCAAGCACATGCATTGTGATGAGATGGCATGGAGATGTGTTGTACATTTAACACACACATAAGACTCCAAGGGACTTACAATGAAAAAAGAATGCAAACTATCTTGGCAATTTTTAATATTTATTATATGTCAAAATGATCATATTTTACTATATAAGGTTAAATATATTCTTAATATTAATTTCAACTATTAAAACTTAAAATGCTACTAGAAAATTTTAAGTTAGATATGCAGTTTACATTGTATATTTGTGCATGCCCTCAGGGACTGCTGTCATGAAGGTCAGTGATCTCTGCTCACATGGGGCCCACCACAGTCTACAAGGCAAGTAGAGGCTGCCACTGAGCTTGAACGGGCCTCCAGGTCTTGTCTCCTTGTCTCTTGGGAGAGGACAAGTCCCTTTCAGCACCCTGGACAGCATCCCACTTGGGGTCTGGAGATAGCACCATGGCCCACCAAGGAATAATTCCAAGTGCAGATTGTTGTTGTTGTTGTTAGGTGCTGTTGAGTTGGGTCCAACTGGTAGCGACCCTATATACTTATTCATAGGGTTTTCAATGGCTGCTAAAAGCAGATAACTCCCACAAAATGCTCAACAATTTATTAGTGCTGGGGATTGAATCCAGAGCTTTGTCCCTGCTAGCAAGCATTCTACTATTGAGCCACAGCTGGTAGAGTGCTTGCCTAGCATGCACAAAGCTCTGGATTCAATCTCCAGCACCCCTGCCCCCAAAACCTCCCTAAGAATTGAGTCATGCTCCAGAATGACTGGATAGAGATTATCACTGTCCCCACTTTGCAGATGAGGAAACCAAGGGTCAGAAAGCTCTTTGCATTCCATTCTTTCATTCCATAAAGGCCTGCTTCCTATGGCCTGGCCAAGTGTACAGACCCAAACCAGGGACACAAAAGGTAACCATTCTGTGTGATCAGTGTGGCAATGACAATGTGTGCCCATACTGTGGGAGCCCAGTGAGTGGTGACTGCTGGGCCAGAGACTCAGGGCTAGCATCACAGAGGGGGCTTCCTGGGCTGGGTCTGGAAGGATGAAGGAGTTTGCCAGTTCAGCAGGAGGGAGTTGAGGCAGAAGGAGAGATACATACGCAGGTATAGAGTTGAGAGAGGGGCCAGGAGAGCTAAGTAAGGGCCACTGCATCAAGCGTCTTGGCGTCTAGGCTTCTAAGACCATGGAAGGCATGTGAGCTGGGCAGTGACCCTGCCAGATCTGCATTTCAGAAAGACCACACTTGGGCATAAAGAACTAGGGACTAAAGGCAGAAAAAATAAAGAGGATCATGGGGTGACAGATTCATGCACAGGAATGAAATGGCAAACTGTTAGAAATGAGAGAACTGTTGGGCTAAGAATAAGGAAATTCAACTCAGACAGCATCCAGAGACCTGTCCAAGGCCACATGGCAAGTCAGTGCTTGGGGGAGCAGGGACTGAGGAGTAGGTAAGGGCACAGACCCCACTCCAGGAAAGGTTGGCCCCTGACCATGGACATGGCAGGTCTCAAAGCTGTCAGGAGCTCTAATCAACTTCCTCCTCAACCATATGCAAAGCAAGAAACTACAAGGGAGGGAAATGCATGTCACAGCTCAGCCCCAGATGGTGGGCTGCTAGAGGTGGCAGCCAGTAGAGCCCATGGCTGAGGAGGGGACAGGATCCCAGGGAAAGGTACTAAGAAGTCCATTAGAGGGTAGCTCAGAGAAAGTCCTGGCCAGAATGTGGAGTGGGGTTTGCTGGCACAAAGTCAGGCTCAGAGGCTTTGTACAAACTTACCATTCCCTTCCAGGAACAAGCCCCTTTTATTGAGACTTGCTCCCCCCAAACCCCTCCTCCATGCCAGAGTGCTAGCAAGCGCTGCCAATCACCGTGCCTAGGGCCAACCAGAGCTCCTTCTTCCTTGGGAATTTTCTAATTGGAATTCAAGAGAGAAAGATTCTTCCCCTCTGGGGGCAGAGTAGAGTAAAGGGAGCTGGTAGGAGGAAGGCTGGTGAGCCCAGGGGATAAGGAAGGCTGCTTCAAAGAGGGAAGCCTCCCCCACTCCACAGCAAGCCCACATCTGTCCTTGCCCTGTGCATACTCAGAGGAATGTTCCCTGTGCCTAAGTTGGCTGGCATCAGATTCTGCCCACCCCTGGCCACATCCCAACATAGCCACTCAAGCTGTGGGAGTTTAGGAAAGTCAGGCACCTACTCTGAGCCTCAACTGCCTTTTCTGTAAAATGGGGGAGCACAACACCTGTCTGGAAGAATCAGATGAGGTGATGTCCAAGTGAGTGCTTTGTACGACCAAATGCTGAGGCTGCTGGAGGGCAGGGAGGTAGAGGAGGCCCCAAGGGGCGGAGGCTAGGAGGAGTCCTGAGAGGACTCTGCTCACATCCCTCCTCTGACCAGGGGTCACTGAGGGCAGGATTTGAATGTGACTGAGACAAAGCCCGTGCCATTGAGGCCTGCAGAACACTGAGGGGGCCACCATCCCACCCCACCCCAGTGGTCAGTCCCTTCTTACTTTGCCCCCACCCAGGCTCCCACAGGTCTAACCCCTCCATCAGCATCCCAAGTGCCTGGGTCTGTGTCTCAGAATCCCCAGAAGGGACCCAAAGGTGGTTCTGGGGCTAAATGACCAGGCCAGCAGCAGCACCCATGGCCCTTGCTAACTGTGCTGCTGTTCTAGTCACTGCCTCCCTACAGCACACACTTCAAGTCATTTTCACATGCCAAGCCTATGACCCTTTTTCTTGGGTGCCTAGGAGCTCAGGCCTGCAAAGAACGCAACCCATCAATGAGTCTCCAACCCCTGCCCTCTGGCACTAAGCCAGCCTGGCTCTCCACCTCACCCACACTGATCCCTGCCCTGCCTGATGTCTGATGCTCCATGACAACCTAGCTCACTGCAGCTCCCCTGCAGCCATCAAGGTCAAGTCCCAAAAAGCTGAGCTGAAGTACTATGTCCACCAAGCCTAGGTGTGAAGTCCCAGCTCTGCCTCTTACTGTGGCTTTGAGCAAGTCACTTCCCACCTGTGGCTTCATTTTCTAGCCATAAAATGGGCCACCTAAAACCTTCCCGGATGTGGTGTGGGGGTAGGGGTTGTGTGCATGAAGCTCTTAGCACTCCCATGCCCTCTACACTTCACAGCAACCCAGCCCAGCTAGTCTGGCCCCTGTGCCCCAGTGAACGGCAGCCATGACCGTGACAGCGACTGGAGAAGGCCAGTCACAAGGGACCCCTTCCCACATTCCCAATCTTACCCCCGCCCAGACTGAGGAAGAGATATGTTTAAGGTCACCCAGGGAGTCAAGGGCCAAAACAGGGCCAGGGCTCAGCCAGCCTCTCCCAGTCAGGGCTGGCCGGACCTTATCCCACAGTCCGCTGGGACCAAGCCAGGAGAACCAAGAATGGGGAACAAAGCAGGGGTTCCCGGGCCAGGCCCTCACTGGGGGAAGCAAACAGCTCAGCAGCCAAATCCACAGAGTCAAGTTTATTCCCAACAAAGTTCCCCTCCCCCCTCCCCAGCCCGGGACAGGGACAGACAGGCCAGGGCGAAGACAGGCGACAGGCTCCAGTAGGTGACTGAGGAGCCTTTGAGAAACAGGGAGGGGCCCTGGCCCCCGGCTCCCCCCCCCAGCTGAGTCCTCTGCACCTCCTGCCCAGCCTCGGGAGGGGGAGGGGCGCTGGCTCCTGGGTAGATCCAAAGTGGAGTGTGAAAATAGAGAGATATATATTTCTGTGCAGTGGGCAGTCCGGCGTGGCACTCACACCTCTGTCTGGAAGTCGCCTTCTGGCGGTTCTGTGGGCTCCCAGGCTGTTGTCCGGTGTAAGGCCAGCCGTTCTCGGGGTTTGGTGGGCAGTGAGCCCAGCGTCATAGACTTGAAAGTGCTCCAGCTCTGGTGCCGCCGATGTTGGGACAGGGTGGGACGCTCCCCAGGGCTGGGCTTCTCCTATGGAGGAAGCAGGGACGCCTGTGGCAATGGGCAAGTTCTGACCCACTATGCAGAAGAACAAACTGAAGAGACCTCAAGAGGGCCAGTACTGCCCAAAGTCACAGAGGAACCAGGTGTCAAGGTAGGCTTCGGATGTGGATTTGCCTGGCTCCACAGTTGGAACATCTGACCCCTGGGCCCGGGGCTCCCTGGGACCATGTATTCCATCTGCCCACCCTCCTTCCCAGCCTGGGGACCTCTGCCAATGCTCACTATCCTTAGCAGTGTCCCAGCTCCAGGCAGCTGCTCCTGCAGTGCGGAGGCCCTTGGTGAGGCAGGGGAGACTGCCCAGGCTGGGGAGGGGGGCTGGAGGCCAGGAGTCCCTCCGAGCCCACCCCACTCTCAGCCTGGGGGGGCCTCAGGCTGCAGACTTGTGCTCTGTCTTTCCCAACGACATACTTCACTGCTTCTCCGTCTGCTACAAGGGCCACCGCGCTAGGTCAGGCCCTGGGCATTGAGCAGGGACAGCCCCAGAGGAGCCCTCACCTTGGCTGCTGACTGGCTGCGGTAGCGGTCGAAAGTGTGGAACTTCTGGTTGAGCTCGTGGTAGAGTTCCGAGTGCCGTTTCCGGGTGTGCATCACCTTCTAGGAGCCACCAAGAGTCAGAGAGGAGCATGCCCCTGGGCAGCACTGTGGACCCACTGGGGTCCCCCTGCCAAGGGCACTCAGCACTCCGGGCCCCACGTCCCTACCTGCTGCCAGCCCCTTTGGAATGAGGCTGGCCGTCTGTTCACCCCAGAGCCACAGCCTTGGGCAGGAGGGAATAGTGGATAAGACCCCACAGAAACCATGGGCTCAGGGGCCTGGGATGGGCTCTGCAGTGGGGCTAGGGCCACTTTTAGGAGAGGATCTTCTGATGCCCCACCTCCAGCACACACACAGCACTCACCTCAAAGTCCAGGTCTGAGTACCGTAGCTTCTTTCGCTGGGAGGGAGCAACAAGGAGGCAATGAAGGAGAGGAGTGGCAGGACTTTAGAGGGTGGAAACCTGCTGCCCCAAGGCTCTGCTGCACCTCCGCCTAGCCCCAGCCCCAGCCCCAGCACTAGTAATCCTTACAGGGCAGCCCTGGGGGTCGTGGGCAGGAGCGGAGGGCTGCCATGCATGCATTTCCTGAGTTGCACAGGCACATGCCCTAGGGAGCACATACACATGGGCCAAATGTCACCAAATTTTGCCACAGCAGGGACCCAGACTCACACATCGGCTCACAGAGCTGATGCTCATTCTCTGTGCCATGGATTCCACCCCTCTGTCCTGCCCCATCTTGCCCTATTCTGCCAGCCACAGATTCCCCTTTCCCTGAAGCCCTCCACCTGTACTGCCACAGGGACTTTCAGAAACCTTCCTTTGACTTCCATCTTGCCTCTTTTCCTGCCAAAGCAGGCCCTTGCCTCTGGTCTCCCTGCCTCCTCAAGCCTCTCTTGACTCTCCCTTGCCCAAGACCATCTTCAATGGCCAAAAAAGTTCTGTAACACCCAGTGCCACTCAAGGAGGAGATGTTAGAGTCTTAGAACGTTGGGACTGGAGGGAGGCTGAACTTGGTGGCTCACACCTGTAATCCCAGCAACTAATAAGATGGAGGCAGGAGATTGTAGGTTCAAGGCCAGAGGCAGCCTGCATCACTCAGTGGGCCCTATCTCAAGATTAAAAATAAAAAATGGACTGGGCATGCACCCCAGTGGTAGAGCACTTGCAAAGTATGTGCAAGGCCCTGGGCTCAACCCCCCTAGTACAAAAAAACAAATAATGTTGGTACTGGGAGGATTTATAAGCCCAAGGCCAACTTTTCTAGGTTAGCCAAGGAAACTGAGGCTTGAGAAGGGAAAGGGACTTGCCACTTGACTTTATGCCCTCACAAACAACACTGTGACCACCATCTGGATCTCCCAAGTCCTGCCCTGGTGGACATGACACCAGTCTCCTGGTTTTCCTCCCCGTCTCTGCCTGTTCGGCCTCTGTCACCCACTGTGGCTTCTCTATCACTAGCCTGTTGCACTCTGCCCTGACCGTCCCCTGCTCTCCATGCATGTGTGTCTTCCCCATCCTCCTCTGTTTCTGGAAGCAGCAGGACCCCTCTCCCTGCCCCCAATGCCCCACAGGCCCTACAAACACAGTTCCTGCCCCAAACCCACTCCTATGCCTCCACCACTGGCCATCGCAGGTGCCCACACAATTCTAGACGTCACCCTTCACCCCTCAAAATGCTGCTACATTTATTGCTACCTCCCACACAAGGAGCCCAACACCAGCCCCTCCTCAGTGGTCCAACCACAGGCAGGTGTTCACAGAACGAAACCTGCCACGATGCCGAGTACACCCCTCTCCAACGCCCGTGTGGTCTTTTCGGTCTTTGTTACGCCTTCCTGTTTTTTTGCCATCTGTGGCAGGAGCAGGCACCAAATGTTTAAGAAACATTTTAGGAGAAAAACTTACTAAACTCGCGACCCCTCTAGCTGCTAACTTAATTTTTTTTTTTTTTTTTTTTATGCAGAGGCTAGGGAGCAGATTTTTGAGGCCAAAGCTGAGCAGCAATCATGTCCGAGCTGTGACTCTGACCTCTTCCCTTACCCATGTCCTCCTCAGGCCTCCCACTCGGTTCTAGAATGTTCTAGAGTTCTACCACAGGCCACAACCACCTGCTTGTCCCCGGTGATCCTCTTCAGAGAGCAGACCAGAAGGAAAGCAGAATATTGGCAGAAAACACATAGCCAAGGCTACAGAGGGGCTTACATTTTCTTAGCAAGAGGCCACAGGCAGTGCCTGGGACTGACTTCAAGGATGGTTATAGCAGCAACCCCCGATTTTCTGGCACTTTCTATTTTCTCCATGCAGAAATAAATGCCTTATTCAATTCATCCTGCAAAGAATTCTGCAAAGAGCCTACTATGTTCTCCCCATGTTACACACAAGAAAGCTAAAGCCCAGAGAGACGCTGCAATGTGCTTGGAACTTAGATCCACGGTACTCAGAGGCCCAGGCTCAGCCCCATTATATGGCTTCCCTAGCATCTTGCATCTTGCCACAGTTCCTTTTAAGGAGGACTCACCCTAACCAGTCACCCCACTAGGCACCAGAGCACTAGTGAATGGATTGGGAAGTGTACCCTTGATGCCTGAAGTCCTACCTATTACAGGAATTCAGACACCTGGATTTCCTCAGAGCTGCGGTGAGCCCAAATGGGGAGAGAAACGCACTCCCAATGACCTCAGCTGAACCTGCTGCTCTGGGGAGGCTGACGGCTGTCCCATTCCTGGCTGCAGCTTGTGCCTTAGACATGGTCTCAGGCACACAGTGGACAGATTCCGTCCCCATGCCCCACCGCCCCTCACCTCCAGGGAGCCCAGCTTCATGGTGGAACCGGGCACGGTGCGGGGCATGGTCCGGCTGCGCTCTCCTGGCTCGGGCACTTGGCGGGCGCTGGGTGTTGGTGGTGGCGGTTGGAAGGTCATCCCGTAGGGGTTCTGTAGAGACCCGTAGGCAGGGCCCAGCCCCAGGCTCGAGTGGTCCATGGGCAGGAAGCTGGGGTAGCCTTCCGTGTGGGCTAGTGTCTTGGCAGCCCGCCGGGGGGTCCCCTCAGGCCGGGCCCTGGGGGCCTCTTCACCCCCTGCACCCCCACTGCCAGGCTGCAGGCTCAAAGTCCGCCGGGGCAGCACCATGTAGTCCCCCTCAGAGCCTGGCTCAGTCGGCCGCAGCCATGTGAGGTCCAGCTGCCGCAGGCCGCCCTCCCCGCACATGTATACAGGGTTGGCCTCCTGGGGGGGTGGTGGCTCCCCAAGGCCTGGTGAGGTTGCCATGGGCACCAGGATGTTCCCAGGCAGTGGTGAGAAGCTGAGGCTGCCCTCAGGACCCACGAGGCAGGACTTGGGCTCCTCATCCTCATCCAGAGACAGGCGGGACAGTGTGCCCGTGATGGTGGATGGGTTGCAAGTGTTGACCTCCTTGAACAGAACTGGGGACAGGAGCAGGAGGGAGGAGTGAGTCCCAGAGAACGAGCCCCCAAGATACCGTTGCCAGGCTGGGCAGGTACCAAGCCCCTGAGCTCAGACAAGGAGGGAAACTGAGTCCTAGAGAGAGGGGTGGGTGGTCGGTACTCTCTCACACACCACAGTGGACAGGAAGACAGGCCCACATGAAGCACAGCAAAGATCTAGCTCCCCCAGTCCCCTGGTCATGTTCTGACCTCCGTCCCACAGCCCCAAGGCTGTCAAAGAGCTTTGCTCCTCCCCGCTTTCCAGACAGCATCTACCCAGGAGACAGGACTGGAAAGATTCTGGCAAGACTCACGGAAATGATACACTAAAGTGACAGCCAGAATGTGCCAAAGCCCCCACTGTGTACTCCATGTCCCGTAATTCCTGTAGGCCGTAAGCCTCCCGCCTGCCTTGGGAGGACGCATTCTCTCCTTTACAGGTGTGTTGCCCGAGGCTCAGAGCGGGGAGGTATCTGCCCAGAGGCACACAGTAAGCAGCATTCACTCCCTTGAATCTAGCTCAGGTCTGGCCTCCAGCAGCCTGGCCCCATCAGGGCCTCCCATGACAGAGCCTAGAGTTCCCGTTTTTGCCCATCCCAGTTCTACCCTGCCAGACTCACCTGTTTGACAAGCCAGATCCACATCCTTTTCAAAGTCTGACTATAGGCGGAGAAGGAGACAGCAGGCGGGCAGAGGGAAGATCCATGTATCAGGGTGGGAGGGGCTCAGGCCCCTCCCTCCCCAGCCTCCTGCACACTGCCCAACAGAGCCCCAAGGAGCAGATGGGGAAACTCTCCAATGTCACCCCATTGAGTCTGAATCAAACCTGCTCTCTATCCCCTCCCTGTCCTGGATGAGGAAGGTGAGTAGCTCAGAGCAGGAGGATAGCAGGTCGCAATGCTCAGGGCTCCTCACTCACCAGGATCTGCAGCTGCCCGTTCTTACAAGAGTCAGGGGAGTCTTCACTCTCATCAGCCCGACACACACCCATCTGGCACTTCACCACGTCCTGGACCTGGTGGCAGAGGGTACCTGCTGGGCCTGAGGCTGCCGCAGGTATCACAGCTGGCCGTGCCTCCCACCTCAGGTCCCCAGGCAGGTACAGAAGGAAAAGCACACATCCAGCCTGACAGTGATGACACCTGGGCTGGGCTGTGGGGGAGGAGCCAGAGCCAGGCACCGTTTGGCAGATAGGCAGGGGCGGGAGAGGCCCGGCCCACCTCTCGGCGCAGGAAGCAGTGCACAGCAGTGATGACAAAGCCCTGCGCGGAGTTGAAGACAGCAAAGAGGGCCTGGAAGAGCACGGAGCGGCGGTCTGTCATGGCCAGGACAGCAGACATCCAGGTGAGCGCCAGGAGGGGCAGCACCACGCAGGAGCTCCAGAGCGAGGCCCTGAGGGGACAGTGGCAGAGGGTCTGTCAGACTGACACTCCACGGGACAGGGTGGCAGGAGCCTAGGCCTCCTTTGGGCTTGGGGACTGGGAGGGCCCCAAACTCCAGGACCTTGGGAGTGTCCGCAAGCAGAGGAGGGCTGAGGAGCCAGACCAGAGAACCAGAGGACAGGGACAGCGGAGAACTACAGGGCCAGAGCAGGAGCCAGGAGAGGTGGGAGGGATGGACATAGACACAGTGGGACTGAGCCAGAGCCAGAGGCAACGTCAGAGGACAGAGATGGCAAAGGTGGAAAGGGACAGGGAAGGGAAGCAGAGGCAGACAGATGCACACATGCGGACTTTCAGACCCAATGTGCACAGAATCTCCTGGGGAGCTTTGAAAAAATGCACAGGCCTGGGCCAGATCCCCAGAGATTTCAACTAGGTAGGCCTGGGGAGAGGAAGGGAGGAAGAGGGACAAAGAGAGACGACAGCCACAGTGAGAGAGAGCATGAGACAGACAGAGACACCCGGACAGAAAGATTAAACAGGCAGAGCACGTGGAGGATGCCAGAGCACAGATCCCTGGGGAGACGACGGTCCAGGACTGGCAAGGCAGAGGCTGTCCCCACCACTCCCCGTGGAAGAGCTGCCTGACTCCCAGTGGCTGCTCAGAGCGGGGGCCAGGAGGATGATAGCTGGGGTCAAGGCCAGACCTACATATCCCTGGCCTCCTTGCAAGAAGAGGACAGAGGGAAAAGAGGCAGACGTGCCCGGGCCGCCAAGGCTGGTCCCTGGCTCCCAACACACACACACACATACACACACACACACACACACACACACACACACACACACGGCCCCATAAGAACAAAGGATGGAAGGGTTGCCTTGCCCTGCTGGGCCAGGAGCCACACACAGCCCACCGTGGCCCACAGCACCTCTGGGAAAGAATCAGCCATAGCTCTGGACAAGGCAAAGTGAAACCAGTCTGCAGAGACAGCAGGGAGGCCAAGGGAGAGTGATGGGAAGGGGGCCAAGACCTGTCCTAGGAAGAGTGGCTCAGGGCTGTTCAGCACAGCAAGAGGCGGGCACAGTGATCTCTGAAGCCTCGGAGGCGGAGCCAAGGTCAAGAGAGGGCCTAATCACAGTAATATGAACTGCCATTGATTAGCCACCAATTCTCTGCCAGGCCCTACACTGAACACTTTACATACATTATTTTAAATTGTGATCAAAATGACTCCAATAAACAGGGCTGGGGACTAGAATCCCAATTTACAGACGAGGAGACTGGAGTGTGCCCAGCTGGGAAGAGAGAGGATTGCTGGGACACAAACCCAGCTTGGCAGACTCCAAAGCCCAAGCTCTGAACTGCTGGTTCAGCAGCCTGGGCAGAGAGGCAGATGGCAGCCCAAGGCAGAGGGACCTCTCTGCTCCTCAGAGCTCAGTGCGCCAGCTGAGGCCCCTGGAGGTGTACAGGACAAAGATGGACCTTCACTGGTGAGGGAGGCTAAGGTACATTTCCACCCTGGGTGGGAAGTTGGGCCTGAGGCCCTTCTATTCTGACATAGGTAAGATTTTAAGATTTTCAGCTGCTGGGGGAGGGGGCATCTCGCTGAAATAATTGTCCACCTCCATGATTTTGTCTCCAATTGATTGTGAAATTCAATGCCTCTGAAACTCTAAGTCTCAGATTCTATGACAAATGATAAGACTATGATTCACTCATTCTAACGTTCTTAGCTTCTGATTGTCTTATTCTAAGATTCTATCATTCTAATTGTAAGGTTCTATAGCTCAAAAATTCTAAGGGCCTAAGATTCTCTGAGGCTCTGCAAGTCAGTGGTGTGAGGAGGAGGAGTCTGCAGCTATGCCTGGGGTAGAACATTAGCTAGGAGCCGGGGCAGGGCTGGGAGGGATGGATGGGCGAAGGAAGCTAGCACCTTGGGGGGGCAGACAGTCAACTCCCCAGTGCCCTCTGACAACTCATCCCAGAGCCCTGGAGAGCAAGTGGCAGTGGGTGGGCGGGGCAAGCTCTCCAGGGCCCTGGGCTGATATCCCTCCCTCCCCCCACCATGGGCACTGCCCCCCCATTCCTTTGCCCCCACCCGCCCCCACCGCCCCCCAGGGGGCACGACTAACATGGCGTTCCTGGCCGAGGCTGAGCTGAGCAGGGGGCTGGGGACCGCTCCACACGCTGAGCAGGGGAGGAGCAGGCTGGCCCAGGGGCACCGCTCCGACCTCAGGGGCGGCACAGACACGGGAGAAGGGGGAAACACATGGGAAGCCGGGAGACAGGGGCAGAATGAGCCCCGAGAAGGGGAGGAAGGGAGGGCAGACGAGAGAGAGAGAGCTGGGTTAGGGTGGGCGAGGGGCTGCAACTGAGCACTCCAGGTGCCCATCTTGCCTACGCCCTTGATGCCCCCAAAGTTGGGGAGCCCCGGCTGGCATCGGCAAGCCCTGAGTCTCTGAGAGTGCCCTCAGCCCACCCTCCCTGCATGGTTCCAGAAAGGCCAAGCTGCAGAGACCCTCCCCTTACCCGGCCCTCTGCTTCTTGGATTTGTCTGAGATGCCATCTCGTGCCATGAGCTTGTTGAAGACGATGATCCCGATAAGCATGTTCACCTGGCGGGTCAGAGTGGCGTGGGGAGATGGGATCACC
Organism: Pedetes capensis; assembly: GCA_007922755.1. Classification (NCBI taxonomy): domain Eukaryota; kingdom Metazoa; phylum Chordata; class Mammalia; order Rodentia; family Pedetidae; genus Pedetes; species Pedetes capensis. Next base: position 326,634 of record VMDO01000070.1, on the reverse strand, counting down.
ATATGCCCTCGGGGCAGGAAAAGCCCAGGTGAGATCTGGAGGGCAGGGAGGGGGCTGCAGGACCCAATGACCCCCTGGGACCACATCCCTCCCAGGATGCTGAAGGGGCACATACCAGAACAATGACAGCTGCAGGGCCCACAAAGGCGTAGAGCAGGCCCCCCTCCAGGGAGAGCCAGCAGCTGGGGTGGGGGGAGAAGAGGGGTATCAAACACACAGCAGGCTCCCTGCTCACTTGCAAACCCCACCCTTCAGTCCCTGGCTGCCATGCCCACATCACCAGTGGAGACTGAGCTCCAGGCAGGGCAACAGTGAGTCACCAGCTCTAGCTGAGCCTCAATTTTTCCTCCAACATAGGTCAAGAACATCAGGCCCAGCCTCTGTGGCTACCATGGGAATGAAAGGAGGCTGACCCCTGAGCTCAATAGTACGTAAACTTTATCCAATCCCAGCATGTCCTTACACAGTCAGGGAAACTGAGGCTCAGAGAGAGGTAGGCATGGGCCGGGACCTCAGCCTGAGAAAGCCTCATGCCCAGTCCAGTTCCCTAACAGACCCATGAACCCCTCCCACCTGCCACAGGAGGCCCACGTACTAGCTGGATGTACCGTATCCTTTGGTGCGCGTAAAGCCAACAGACACAGCCACCACCAGGGCAGGCAGGCCTGAGGGAGCGGAGGAGCCAGAGTGAGAGGGTTGTGGATGCTCAGGGTCCCCCTCATTCCTCCTGCCCCTGGCCCAGGGCCCAAGGATGCACCTCTGTGGCTGTCCCTGCCACCCAAGGCCCAGCAGCCGAGTCCAGCACCAGCCCTGCTCACCCCAGCCCAGGCAGAGGAAGCGCTTGCGAACGAGGCGGGTGCGCATTCGCCCAATGACGGCCAGGTAGGACTGCCAGGCCTCTGTAAGCACCCAGCAAAAGGAGGACAGAAAGAAGAAGTGTAGGAAGGCAGCCGTCATGGTGCATACACCCTGCAGCAAGAGGGAATGGGAGGGAGTGGCCCTGAGCAGCTGCCAGGCGGGAGGCGCCAACTTCCCACACCGACTGCCGGGCACTGCCACGGCCAGCCGCCCACCTGGGCCCGCCCCCCACAAAGCCCTGCCAGGCACGCCCGCCTTCCTGCACCCACGCACGGCACGACACGGGCCTGGTGACACACACACAGCACTCGGCATCCGGGGAGGCAGGCGGGCAAGCCACCCACGCACAGACAGGGATGGCAGGGAAGGGGACAGACGAGGAGCACCTGCCACGTCATGGCCGAGAGGGCCCCACACCTGCCACTCACAGTACTGGCACTGTGCAGAGAAGGCCAAAGGGGCACAGGGGACAGTCAGCACGGGTCATCCATAGGTAGGTGGCAAAGGAAGGCCTCACAGCCGTGAGGAGGCCCAGTGCCACCCACCCAGCACACATGCACCCAGGCGCCAGCTCAGGCACACATTCGCTGATGCACGCATCCACTGATGTACACAAACACTCATCACCGAGTACACACACACCCTCTCTAATGCCCTCACGTACGCTCCACACTACTCACACACGCCCTCTCCCCAGCATGTGGCTAGAGTGTACACACGCGCCCATCCCTGAAAGTCCACCACACAAACTCACGCACCCTCACTCGCAAGCGTTCTTTGCCCTCAACCCCTCATCCTATGCACCTCCCTGTGTCCCCAGGAGCCTGCACCTGCCTTGCTCAGCACCCGAGATTGGCCCACGAGGATCAGGATGTTGGAAGCCAGGATGGACAGGCAGAAGTTCAGCAAGATGATGGAACGTTCAGATTTTATGAACCTGACAGGGCACAGGGGGTAGAGAGGCAGAGGCGCTGGCTGCCTGCCTAGCCCAGAGTGGCTGGCCACCTCCCACCCCACCTGACATCCAACCTACCTCCAGAAGGCGGCGTAGATGGCAAGCAGCGTGAGCAGAGCCATGCAGGACACTGCACAGCCAATCACCAAGGGGACCGAGGGGGCACCCGCCAGCTCCAGGGTCTGCAGAAGATGGGTTGCTGGGAGAGGGCAGCAGCGGGGTGCCCTGGCTCCCTGCCTGGTGCAGACCGGCACCCCCACGTGCAGAAGAGCACTCACTGTTGTTCTCACGTGTACACAGACCAAAAGGTCACACACACAGATACATATTTATACTCAGTCACCCACGTTCTTCTACACGCAACCAGACACACACACGTGCACACACACTCACAATCACCCGCTGCCGCACACTTCCAGGCAGGTGTCGTGACTCCGAGCATCCCAGGGGCCCTGGCTTCCATGTGCAATCCCACAAGCTCGCCTGCACAGAGGCACGTTCAGGATCACCCAGGTGCCTGCCGACACCGTCACACGTGGCCCCGTGGCAGCCCAGCAGCCTCCTCCTTTGCCTGCCCTGGTGCTTCTCTCCCACTTACCAGGTCCTTGGGAGGCTGGGCCAGGACAGCAAAGGTGGCCAGGTGCTGACACTGGCAGCGGGTGTGGGCTGCCTGGGTCTCCAAGGTCTGGCAGTTCTCGGTGTCCCAGTCCCCTGCACTGGCATCTCTTGGGGGAGAGGGAGGGGACGTGAACCCTGGGCCCAGCTCTGCAGCCCTAGCCCCAGCACTGACCACAGTGGGAGCCCCAGATGTGCTCTTGACCCCTCACACCAAGGATGGCACCAACAAGCCCTCCGAGGAAGGAGACCCTTTCTGATGAGAGGTCCTAGGGCTGCCCCTCCCCCACCCGCAGCTGCCCCTGACTCACGCTCTGGAATAGTCCCAGCTGGCACAGTGGGGGTCCGTGGTGCCCTGGGGAACAGAAGACATACATGCAGTCTAGGTGGGGGCTGTCCACGCAGACCACCAGCCATCCTGCCGTAGCAGCTCTCACACAGGTCAGAGGTCTGGCTTGCCGTCAGGGGCAGGCTACCTCCCCATCAGATAGGCCTGTGGCCACCCATGTCAGTGTATGTTTGGGGCTCCCACTCACATTGATGATGTAGGAGAGCTCCACTGTGATGAGGGGCTCGGTTGGAGGCTGAGTGGGGGGCCGAACAGTCACCGTCATCACCCTGGAGGTGACAGCTAGTGGAGGCCTGGGGACAGGTACAATAGTCAGCTCCTGCCAGGGGGCAGAGGCCCAGGAGAAGGCCCAGAGCTCAGTGGGGCCCAGGACTTTGGGTGAGGTCTAGAGCTCAGTCCTCCCAGCCCTGAATGCCAGCACAGCCTCTGGGAGCTGGGTGGATGTTTTGGAGAAGCAACTGTGTCCAGAGCCAGGTGAAGGGTCCCTGAGGGTACAGGGCTCCAGGTAGATCTCTGCTCAGGTGGACTCACCTGGGGGGTGGCAGGATAAGGCCAAGGGTGCGGTACAGCACAGCACCGATCACAAAGTAGGAGGACTCATCCGGGTCTGCTGGGAGGAGGCGCTGGTGGGAGTGGCCGGGGCCAGGGGGCACAGTCCCTGGGCCTCTCCCCCTGCCAGGGCTGTCTGCTGCCATTGCCCCAGGTGTAGCTGGTTTCCCTGTGGAGAGGCTGAGCACCTCCTTGGGCAGGAAGAGGCGGTCCTCTGAGTGCCGCACCCAGTCCTTCATGCCCCGGCGGCCCCGCATGGGAAACGTGATGTCGCTGGACACAGCTGAGACGGGCTCTCGCTGAATGCTGATCACTGCAGCCGGAGGAGGGGGTGGCACAGAGTGTACCAGAGACAGAGAGGGATGGCCCCAAGGAAGAGAGACATCAGGGAGACACACACCAGGGAAGGCGAGCAGACACCGAGGATGGTGCAAACAGAGGTGGGGAGACGCGGACAGAGAGACGACGCAGAGATGGAAAAGGGGGAACGCAGAGAAAGAGATAAGAACATGGAATTAAATGGCTGAAAGACAGCATCAGAACATAAGAGAAAAAGAGGAAGAGCCCCCCAGACACCACCCCTCACCCAAAGCAGTCTGGATCCACCCCATCCAGTGTCCCGCCCTAGCCTGCCTCCTTGTACCCAGATTGTCTGTGACAATCAGAGAGCTCTGGAAGGCCTTGAGTGCATCGCCCACCAGGTGAATGAAGTCCTCCACAACCCGGAGCAAGTGCACGGAGCCAGGGGACACCTGAGGACGACAGCGTGTAAGGATGTGAGGACCCAGGCTGGGGCAGGTCAAAGAGGAGACGCCCAGCAGCTGCGCCCCTCACCTGCTGAGCATCATCCCACTTGTCCTTGTTCTCTGCATCCACCATGAAGCTTACCACCTGGAAGAAGCGCTGGGGAGAGAGTAACCGGGTTCAGGGAGCCGCCACCCTGGGGAACGTGGCCACACCAGCCGCCCGGCCAGACTCTGCCACCAGGCCTTCTCCACACTCAGCCCTCTTCCACCCGGGCAGCACAGGGTGGTACCTGCACGTCGTCAGCTGAGGGCACATAGGTGGCCCTCTTGAAGGTGTCAGTGACATTCCTCAGAATGTCCACGGAGAAGAGCAGGTCCCCACTGTAGTAGGTCCGCCGCGCCAACAGCTCCTGAAGGCTACGCACCACCTGCGACATCCCCTCTCCCGCTAGCATGCGCTGCCCCTTGGCCAGGTGCTCCCGAAGCTGCAGGTAACATGTGTCCCTGTCACTGGAGTGTTAGCAACCAGGCCCAGACCTGGCACATCCCACTTCCATCCACCCTCTGCTTGCATCCAGGAACAGACAGGGCTTAAAGGGGCTTCCAGGGGAAACAGAGTCCAAGAAAGAGACTCAGAGAGAGAACGCTCAAAGAGCCATTAAAAGACCGAAGTCTGAACACCTGGAGAAAGAAGGCGCTCAGATGCACACATAAAAGATAGCCAGTACAGGGACAGGACACCTGCCCATCCCAAAGGGGTCAGGCTCATTCTGAACTGCAATGCACACGGTGCGCGCTCTCTCTCCCTCACCCTCTCAAAACAAGCTCTAAAGGCAAACAGTACAGTTAAAAACATGTATATGTGGGCCACATTTGCTGACACCACCTGGGCACTGGGGACACTTCAAGGAGCCCCTCATCTGGGGGAGCACACTTAAATAAGCACTCATAACACCTAATGACTGAGAAGCTCGGGGGATGACAGAGCACAGGGCAGGCAACAGGGACAAGGGAAGACAACCAAGAGCCAGGCCTTGACTTAGGAGTTTGCCAGCTAAGGAGACACACAGCCAGGCAGAAGTGGGCACAGCATATGCCCAGCACATGGGAATGAGCAAGCCTCGATCTCCCTCCACCCTCACCAGAGTCTGGGACAGAGCCCCAACCCAGTAGGGCACACTCACTGACAGATATAGGTAGCGGTATTCATGGGAGATACAGCGGGCAAAGCTGGGCAGTCCCCAGTATGCCACGCCCTGGGCGCTGAGGAGACAGCGGCGGCTGGCAGACCCTGCGGAACAAGACAGAGGGCTGGGGGTGGGGGCCAAGCTCTCCCCATTCCCTCCATGCCTTGGAATGGAGATTCAGAGGCTGGGGGGCGGCAAAAACAGCACAACCAGAGGCTCCAAGAAGAGCTGCCCACCCTTACCTGAGGCATTGGGGGGACACTTATTGTAGATGATCTCGCCAGCCGCTGCCTTCTTCCACGTCATCAGCATCACGTACTCGTCCCTGCACATCTCATGAAAGGCTGTGGGGGCAGGAAAGACTCAGCTCGGCTCACACACGTGCCCCCCAGCCTCCCGGAGGCTGCGCGAGTAGTACCTGGACACCTCTTCTCACTGCAGGGCTTCACCTCCTCTCCAGTGCCCTCGCAAGGGTAGCCCTGGGCACCTGAGGCCTGGCACATGCGGAAGCGGCGCTGCCAGCCTGTGTCACATGTCTTGGAGCACAGGCTCCATGCGTTCCATGGTCCCCACTTGCCATCAGTGGCTGTGAAGAGCGGGAGGGTGAGACGCTGCCAGTGCCCCCAGGGCCAGGGCTGCCACCTGTCATCCTAGCGCCAAGCACTCACCCGGGCACTCGAGGTTGCTGCACTCGCGAGTATCAGTGAGGGCACCCGTGCATGTAGCCCAGGCTGGGCCTGCCACGCTGCACTTCCGGCTGCGCTGCTGGGTGCCATTGGCACAGGATGACGAACATGGGCCCCAGGGACCCCATTCTAGCCACTGACCTTCCACTGCATGGGGAGACACAAGCAGGGGTGGCCATTGAGCAGAACATGGGTGGACCAGTGAGGGCTGAGTACCACAGGGAGACCACAGGGCCTGCCAGGCACTCAGACCTGTGCCAGGCCCCGCCCACTGGAGTGGGACTTTAGGAAGTGGCTGGAGTGAGCAGGTGGTGCCTGGGCCTCATCCTGCCTGCCTGTCACCAGCTCCAAGAACACAGGACACCTCTGCACTCAGCACCGTGAGGCCAACTCTCTTCCAGCAGAGGACATGGGCTGCCAGGGCACCTTCTGTCTGTGCCCAATCTTAAGCTCAGCCTTGTGTCCTCTCAGTCTGGCTGGCCACAGACACCAAAGTGCTATCTACAGTAAGGGTGGCCCAGGGCCTGGAGGAAGGGCCCTGGCAAGCGGCCCCCTTTTGATGGGGTCACAGTATACCAACCCCAAGTCAGAGCTTGGTTTCACCTCCCACACTGGCAGGTATACTTCCCCACTCTCCCCATGCTTGGTCAGAGTTCATGGGGCCCCCCAGGGTAGCGCACTGGACATGGATCTCCCCTGGGTCTCCCGACCCCCAACCCGGCTGGGCAGCGCCTGCCTAGAACCCCCCTGACGCTACTGACCCGGGCAAGCGGCCATGCTGCAGAGCTTAGTCTGCAGCTCGGGACCCTCGCAGGCCTTGCCGCCATGCTGGGGGGGCACGCAGGTCCGCATCCGGCTCCGGGACCCCCGCCCGCAGCTGCGGGAGCACAGGCTCCAGGACCCCCACTCCTCCCACACGCCGTGCACTGCAAGGAAGCACGTGGCCGGTGGCTGGGCAGCACCTCGGCCCCGCCCACTACCAGCGTCTGCCCATCTGTCCACCAATCAGGAGCTCTGCAACTCTGTGACAGCTCCTTATTGGCTCTACCCTGGGTTCTGTTGCCAGGGTGATCTCTCATAGCCCCAGGACTCTACCCTTGAGGGTATATAGAAGACACAGGCTTCTGGTCCCAATTCACACAGGACAGACCCTGTGGACACGGGGCCAGGGAGAGTAGGAACAACCCAGGAGGGAACCCAGAGGTTGGACCTCTCCTGGGGACACAGGAGGAAACAGGAAAGGGCCCAATATCCCCCCCCACCTCGCCCTCTCCACCCCCAGACCCTGAGCCTGAATACAGCATGGCAGGCCTGGGGCAACAGACATGCCCCTCCCAGCCCCAAGCAAGTGGACACACAAATAGACATGAACCTCTGCACAGACAACACAGAGCTCACACGCTGGAACACAGCTTTGCCTCAGCCTTCTGCAAGCGACTGCCACGCCCCCAGGTACCACGAGCCCTCCCCAGTTAGGCCCTACTCTAAAGTCACAGCCAGCCCGTCACCCTCTCTGGGAGCAAGGAGCAGGACTAGTTGATGCTATCCTGCCCCTCATGGTCACCACCTGTCCCAGGAAGGCACATGCATTTCCTTAACTACATGCTTAACTGAGGAAGGTCTAAGGGTCTAGGGGAGGTGTCCTGGGGAGCGGTATGGGGAGCCCAGAGCCAGGAGCAGACAGTCAGCAAAGGCTTCATTTTAAAATAAAAGTGGCATTCATCTTAGATCCTGATGGATGGGCTGAACTTCCATAGCCAAGGTGGGGGAAAGGGTAGGACAAGAAAAAGCAAATGCAGGGAGGTGGGACAGAGCAAGAGGTGCTGGTGAGGCAGGGCTAGGGGAACGTGGAGGCAATGCGGGTAAAGATGAGCCTTGACTACCAGGCCGTAGGCATCAGGTGAGTGAGATGCCCAGAATGGAGCCCGGTGGTGTAGCCTGATTCATCTGTCCCCCGTGCTCTGTGCCAGGCTGGCACAGTGTGTGGGGTTAGGGATGGTGTGGGGGACAGGCAAGTTTATTGACTCAAAGGAGGAGGCAACCAAGCATTTTTAGAAGATTCATGTGCCCAAGACCCAGGCAGGACCTAACCCTGCTGACAGATGGGGCGGGGAGGATGGGCCTACCTGGGCAGGTGGCCGAATTGTTGCAGGGCCGGGTCTCCCGCAGGGGCCCGCTGCACAGGGTCCCATAGGGGGAGGACACGCAGGAGCGGGTCCGCACCTGCAGACCCTGCCCACACGTCAGGGAACACACGCTCCACGGGGACCACTCCTCAGCTGCCGGGTCGCCTACGAGAGAGGGACAGCGTCGGCGGCAGGGGACATCTCCCAGGCACTTGGTTTCAAGGGGGTAGGAGAGCACCAGCAAGATGGGGACAGGCATCAGAGGGACCCTCCTGCCCTGGCCCCAAGTGGCAGGTTTTCTGGGAGGCAACCCAGCCCTGCCCACAGGCCTCATATAGCAGAGACACAACTAGCTCCAGGACATAGACATAGACGGGCACATGCCAAGCACACATGTCACCAGACGCCACACAGTCGGGCTCCCGCCACAGAGGAAGGGAGGCGGGCCCGAGTTACCTGTCTGCGCCATGTATAGCCCAGGCTCATCTGCAGACCTTGGCCACTGGGTTTTCACCTTCGGTTCCTCTTCCGGCTCCTCACCTGCAACACGGAGGTGGTGGCAGGGGTCAGCAAAAGCCAGCTCAGTCCTGCCACAGTGGCACAGAGAAGGCATCCTTGCTGGTTCTCAGCCTGAGAGCCTGGAGCCAACTGCAGGCGATGCAGAGAGAGCATCACATCCTGCCCCCTGCCCCACCACCATTTTACAGATAAGGAAACTGAGGCTCAGAAGGCTACACAGGACTCACCCAGAGCCTCACAACCACCACAGCCAGTCAGGAGACACTGGAGGGAAGTGGCTGTCCATATGAATGAGCACTGGGGAGGCATCCGTCCTGAGTCCCACCCACCCCTCTGTAATCCTCTCTGCTGAGAGATGGGAATTGGAGGACCAGAGTGGGGAAGTAACTGTTCAGGAGTACACAGCTTAGTGAGCCTGAAGCTCAGCTTTATCTACTCACAGGACTACTCCATGGGGCTGACAAAGCAGCTGACTCTCCCCCTCACACCTACCAGGACACGACTCATGCTGGGCCTAGGGCTGGGTCCAGAGTGATTCTGCCTCGAAAGTACTACTGGATTGTGACCTCCTCCTCTGAGACTCAAGGGGCTAGGGCACGGGCATATACACAGCAGACCCCCCCACCCTCATCCTCTGCTGCCAAGAGAGCAGCAAGTGCTCTGGAAAGCCTCAGCCCTGAGACTGATGACATTGACAGTTGCACCAGCCCTGAGGCTCTGTTCTCCCCCGCCTGCCCTGCTGCATGACAGGAGCTCCTCCAGACCTCACTGCCGTACTTTGGTCCTGGAGTATCCCCCAAAGGCCCATATGGTAAAGGCTTAGTCCTCAGTTTGGTGCTAGTGGGAGGTGCCCCCACCAATAACTTTAAGAGGCGGGGCTTAGAGGGAGGTCTTCTGGCTATTGGAGGCATGTCCTTGAAGGGAATAAGGGAGCACTGCCACTTCCTTTTCCTCTCTTTTTCATTCCTGGCCATGAGGTGAATAGGCTTCCTCCCCACACATACTTCCACCATGATATGCCATCTCACCACAGGCCCAAAAGCAATGGGGCCAACTGACTATGACTGACACCTCCAAAACTGTGAACCAAAACAAACCTTTCCTCTTTATAAGCTAATTATCTCAGGTGTTCATTAACAGAACCTTTAGTACAGTAACAGAACCTTCAGATGAGGTACTTGGGGCGAGGGGCAGACAGGAATGCAGATCGGAAAGGCCTTGCCCATGCTGGGGGCCCTGGGCAGGTGGGCCTGGAAGAGCATTTGGGGACAGGGCCCAGCCCATGCTGTCTCCAAGCTAGAATGTACTATTTTCCCCCAGCCTAGAGCTCTCCCTTATTTCTGAAACCTAGGTCAGCTGAACAGGCACCGGGACCCCAGAGGGCTGTGCTCCTCCTGCCCCCTGCTGCCCAGTCTGGGCTCTGTACCTCACAGAAAGCAAGACCTTCCTAACCAGCTCAGCAGAGTGGCCACCCCAGCAAACCCACTGCCCAGGGGGCTTGGAACCACCCCCAGCCCAGCTTTCAGTCTCATCAACTCCAGGGCCTTTCCCTCCACATTAGCCACCAGTGCCAGGGCCTGAGACACTTCATCCCTGAAACTGCTCCACAATCTCCGAAACCTGGATAGCAACCCTAGATTCCCACTGCCAGGGACATTGGGGTGTAGACACTGGGGCCTTGGGCAAGTCTCTTCCCCGCTCCTTAGGAGGACAGTAATCATAATACCCCGCCTCAAGGGCCGATGCTACCTCTTGCCCCTGCCAAAGCAAGCTGTGATGCCCTAGCACCGTGTGTGGCCCCTGGCCAATGCTCAGAAGACAGTAACCGTCTGGGTTAGGTTTCTCAGCTCCTCTCTGCTCACCACCTCAGCCCCTCAGCCCCTCAGCCCCTCCCCAGCCACCTTCCTTTGATTAATACCTGTGCTCCTCCTGGCTCCACGTGAACCCTGCATCTACCAGACCACAGAGAAGGTGGCAGGGCCAAGCCCACAGCTCCTCAGTCCCCTCGCCAGCCCTTCTGCCATGCCTGCTCAGCTGTCCCCAGCCTGCAGCCTTGTGACAAGCCACCTTCTCCACTCCCACTCCCAGGCTGCTGAAGAATCTACAGCCGAGCCAACTGGCACAGTGACAGGTTCGGGACTCCACGTCTGCTGGGCGCCCAAGGCTTCTCTGCAGCCCTTCTGGGCTTTGGTCCTTCCTCGTTCCCCTCTGCAGTCCTACCGGACTCTCTCAAGCCCACTGCCCTCCTCAACCACAGCTTCCGTCACAGAGAAAGCAGAAGCTGGGACACACAGCCCCAGCTTCTTGCCATCCCTCCCCCTCTCCCAGCTTTGCTTCCCCCACAAAGGCCACCCCTCAGCCTGGCCCTCTGCTCTGCCTTTCCAGGAGGGCTCACCCATCCACTGTCCCCTCTCTCATGTGAGCCTTTCCTCAGCATCCTTTCCTCGTGGCAGCCCGTGACTGTCCCAGTCCTCCTCCATTAAGGGGGACCTCCCTGCACCCCCCCATCTTCCAGCTGCTGCCCTCAGCTTCCCTCCAACATCAACGTCACTGAGTGGTTCCCAGCTGACACTCCACTTTCTCACCTGCCACTCGCTGCCTGGCTCAAATATCACTTCCCCTGTTGACCTGCTGCAGTCTGGCTGGCACCCACATCTTTCCACTGAAAGTGTTCTTGACAAAGTAATCAGTGTTCTTGCTGCTAAATCCTGGGGACAATTCACAGGCCTTGTCTAGACCCTCGGCAGCACTTGGCCCTGCTTCGCTCCTCTTTGACTCCTGCTTCCCTCCTACTTCACCAGGGGGACTGCTCTGTCCCCTCTTCTTGACTGGTCCACTCTGTGCACAACAGGCATGCCTGCTTTGTCCTGCCTTCACTGCACATGCACCCCTAAGGTTTAAGGAACCCCTCTGAACCAACTTTTCCAGTCACATGCCCAGCCCCTGCCTCTCCCATGATCCCTTGCTGTATCTATATGAACCACTCTCAAACTCACCCCATCTAGAATGGGCTCATCATCTCCTCTCAAACCTCTGCCTGCCTGTTCCCCACCATCTTTCCCTAGAAAACTCCTATTCATGGGCGCTCCAGTGGCATAATTGGTTAGTGCACAGTACCTCTATATAAAACTCCTCCTCAACCTTTAAACCTATCTCAAAAAACCTCTCATCTAGGAAGCCTTATCACCCCCTCTTCTACATCCCTTTCACCCCAGATGGTCCCATCTGCTGACTGTCTGAATACTCTCCTCTCCCCACCTCAGGCCTTTTGAGGGGAAGACCGTGAGTCATCTCCTTGACCCTTGGGAATGCTAGTAGAGAACCTGGCCCAGAAAAATATCAATAAATGGATGCCAATGAATACTGCCTGAAGCTGTACTACTGTGGCATCTGATCTCATCAGACCTCGGAAGCTAAGCAGGGTCAGGCCTGGTTAGTACTTGGATGGGAGATGGCCTGGAAACACCAGGTGCTGTAGGCTTGGGAGAAGGACCCAGAAACCCACTCCCAAAAAACAGCCATTGAAAACCCTATGAATAGCAGAGAAGCACTAACAATACTGTTTCGCTTGTTGTATGTAGGGTCAATATGAGTCATCCACCAACTCAACAGCACCTAACAACAACAACAATGAACATTGTGCTCCTGGCTCCCCCAACCCCCAACACTCTGGCATCATTAAAACAGTCCCCTGCAAGGTGTCAGCTCCACCCAGCAACACCAGCCACAGACTGCTAGGCCAGCCTTCACTGCTGGGGCACTAAGACAGGTTCCAGGACGGACTCCTGGCCCAACCTGGACCATCCTGGTGTCTGATACCAAATTCTCAGAAAGCAATCCAGAGATGCTGTGGAACTTGTCACACATGTGACACAGCCTTCTTGTCCATCTGCTGTTAGGCATCGTGTCCATCATTGGTGCTGGACAGCACCCTCCCCATAGCCTGGTATATAGTAAGCCCATGACACAAGGCATGTCAGAGGCCACCTGACCCTCCTGCCTGGGGACCCCACCTCCTCTCACCGCTCACCAACCATTTGCTGGCCAGCCCCACAGTACACCCAGAGGCAAGCTGGTCACTCCCAGAATCCACCCTACCTGCAATCAGAACAGGTCCTGGGCCTAGCTTTGGGGTTCCTCTCCCAGCCTCCTGAGCTCAGCCAGAAAGAAGAAGGAATAAGATTGAGGCTGCCCAGCCAGGGCGGACGCCACTGCCCTCCCAGCATGCAGCACCCCACCTCCTCAGGAGAGGCCAGCCATTCATTTCCCCTCCATGGAAAAACCAGCTCTCCCTAAGGGGAAGGCAACAGATAAGACCAGGCAGCATTTACTGCCAGGAACATTTATTCAGCACAAACACGCAGACCCTGCCAGCTCTGGGGCCAGAACAGGGCAGCCCCATGAGGAGGCTGAGGTGGGCAGGGTCCCTGAGGACAAGGAGGTCCCAGAGGGTTGTGCGCACCCCAGAACCCCTGAGTGTCCCACACTGGTACTCGCAGAGGAGTTTATTCACTCAAAGGAGGAGGCAACCAAGCATTTTTAGAAGATTCATGTGCCCACCTGCAATCCATTGGCTTTCCCGTCAGCCCCCAGTCCCAGGCACATGCAGACCTGCTGCCTGGGACATGTGTCCCACTCAACCTGGTGACCTGTTTTGTTCTGACTAAGCTAGCATGTGTCAAAGCTCTGGGTGCCAGTCACTGTGCACTTCCCAGCACCTCGTTAGCAACAGTTTGCACACTTCACTACTGAGGAGCCAAATCCAAAGCTCCCACTGCAGACAGGCTGAGGAGAGACTTGAATCCAGGCCTGCTTGACCCTGGAGGCCGCCTTCTCCATGGAATGGCACTGGCCCTGGCTGACAAAATGCAGCTCAATTGGACCCTCCTAGGATTCTCCTTCCATAATGCCCATAGGGCCCAGTCACTCCCTGGCCCCCCCAGAGCCCCTGTCCCTTGCCTCTGTTACCTGTTTGCATACTATCTAATCATTCCTTTGTAAATCTGCTCCCCTTACTCCCCTTAGGAGCCTAGATCTCTTCTGTGGCCTCCAATATGACCTTCTGGGATTCCATCTCCACCCTCCTGCTAAGCAGCCTTCAGTGGCTTTCCATTGCCAAAGCTACAGTATAAAAACCCAGCCCCTGCTGACCTGTCCAATCTTATTTTCCCCTTTCCATTAGGCAAACACACTGAAAAGCTATCTGAACCAGTGAGAAGGTACAGATTCTAGAGCCACAGAGATGTGGCTTTGATTCCCAGCTCTGCCACCATCTTGCTGTGTGACCTTGGGCAAGTCACTGCACCTCTCTGAGCTTCAGAGTCTTTAATTCAAAGTAAGGATAACACCTCTACCATATGGGCCCATGGTGAGAATTAAATGAAACAAGCCGTGGACAGGCTGGAGCACAATAAAAAAGGGACATCACCCTTTGTCATTATCCCTTCAACATGCAAATGATTTCCTCCCTTCTTGCATCTGCCAATGCTGTTCCTTCCTCTCAAAGTACTCCTCCTTCCACCTCAATCTGCCAAAATCCTTTATATGTCAATGCCACCTCTTCCAGGCAGCCTTCCTAGGCTGACCACACAGGGGTTTTGGATATGCTAGCTTAGTCTCCAGGTCACCTCTTGCTGTAGCTGTGGGTATCCTAAGCCCATCTCTCCCACGGCCCCAAGGGAGGATGTCGGTCCCGGGTACCCTATGACAGAGGGCCTATACTCTGTGCAGCCAGGCACAAACCTGGCATTCAGCAAGCATGGGCCAGATCTTTCTGATGGTTTCTCTGCCCCAACCAACAGGGACCACCCTCGCTTCACCCTGGTCCTGGCAAGCAGGGCGCACGAGCGCTTTGCCACTGGAGCAGAACTGGGATATCTGCTATACTGTGCTCCAAACTCCACATGGTCCAGCCTCCTCAGCCTCCCCTGTCATGAATGTGTTAAAAATAACCACAATAATCACTACTTCCATGGGGAGAGAGAAGCGTGATTTACAAAGGGGTCCTCCTGTCCCAGGGCTCCCTGCAGCTGGCTCCAGAGCCCTGAGTGGGCAGCCATTGAAACCTGGCTCTGCCCTGTCCCTCTGTGGCTCCCCACCCACAGTGGTGCTTCTGTACCCCACACTGCAGCAACATCGCAGGGGTGCAGGAGGAGACGGTTTTTGAAATTCCAGGCTCTACCCTGCAGTCCAGTGCAACTGGGCGTCCCTGTGAGCCAGGCCCCCAGCCAAAATGCCAGCCCCCCCCAATCAAGGATTCTCCCTCTGCAAGCTGCTGACCTATCTGCCCAGCCTCCCACCTGAGCTGGCTAGGTCACTTCCACCTCCCATGTGGCCAGAAGCTCCTGGAAAGCAGGGACCATGTCTGACTCAGCCTGCCTCCTCCACGACACCCTGTTTCTTGCTGCCTTCAAGCCGTGGGCCAACAGGATGAGGTCCTGACGTCTTGGGATGGCAGTCAGAGCCCTGGCCCCATCTCCTTCCACCGGGGCTGCCAGCCAGCATCTCAGATCCTTATAGCTCCTACGCGGCTGTTTCGCACTTTCCCGCCCTTGCACAGGCTGTTCGCTCTGCCACCAAAGCCCTTTCATGAGGCTTTCCCAGAGCACAGAACAGGGTGACTTGGGTGGCTCAGGAATTTGCCACAAGGTAGAATTAGATCTGGACTGGGAAGGTTGTCCCTTTTTGGGTCTTTTTGGATCAGGTGGCAATTTGCTGATGCTTCTAGGACAGGTTAGTACCTGTTGCACTGATGTAATTAATAGCACGCACCTGCTCCCCTTTTGACCTCAAAAATGTCCTTCCAACTGCATGAGTAATAAAGTCTCTATGCAGTCAAGGACTTTCACACATCTCCACCCCATGCTAATTTCTCTTTCTAACAAATGGAGAGGCAGGAAGAGCATCGAACTAGAATTTAATAAGTTCGCTTTGTTTTCACTGTGGTTGTTTCTTTGGTTATCTTCTATTTCAGATAAGTGATACGCTTTCCATTTATAACATGAAATCTCTTTTTAATATATTAAATTTAAAAAGCAATTCAATTTAAGGAGAAATTTCACAGCCTACTGAATTCCTATTCATTCCTCAAAACCCAACCCAGAATCACCTTCTTTAGACACTTTTCCACCCGCTGGTGGTTTCTTCCCCCATAGCAAGTTTTTTATTAGGGATCCACTACGTGCCGGGGCTAGCATTTGGACATGGTTTGAGTGTGTACCTGAACGGTTCATATGTTGAGATTTAATACCCATTGTGGGAGATTAAGAGGTGGAAACATAATCTGATTATGGGGAATACAGGTGGGGGCTCAGGGAGCTGATCGGGAGTAGATGTGGTCATCAGTGTGGAACTGCCATGACTGAATCTTGGTGGCTTCATAAGACAAGAGAGAGAGAAGCGGGGTGTGGCGACACAAACCTGTAATCCCAGCCACTCAGAAGGTGGAGGCAGGAGGACGGTGAATTCAAGGACAGAAGCAGCCTAAGAAACTTAGCAGTGCCCTGACTCAAAATAAAAAATAACAAAGGGGCTGGGGGTGGGGCTCACTGGTGGGGCACTTGCCTAGCATGAGGACCTGGCTTTGATCCCCAGCATGGCAAGGAAGATGGGGCAGGGGCAGGGGGAGACACAGAAGAGACATATACACATGCTCATGTTTCCTGTGATGGCCTTCCCCACCCACGGACTTTGCCAGCAAGAAGGCCATCACCAAATATAGACCCTTGACCTTGAAACAGAACCATGAGCCCAAAATCCCTCTTTTCTTTAAAACTTACCCAGTCTGCGGTACTGTGTCATTAACAAGAAATGAGCTAATGCAACCAGGCCCTGTGCTAAGCACTTACGCACTTTTCCTCCCTTAATCCTGCCCATGACTCTGTGGACTAGCTCTCACTATCCCCACTTTATAGGCAATGAAATGGTGGTGCAGTAACTTGTCCACAGTCAGCCTGTCAATGAGAGGGTCAGGAATTGAACTCAGGGCTGGGCAACCTCAGTCTGCACCCTTGACCACGACCGGTGGTCACTCGGCCGCACCGGAGGGCAGGGTTCTCCCCGCACTGGCTCCCTGCAGTCTCAATCACTCAGAGCCCGCACAAACTTATGAGGGACTGGCTGGAATTCAGTCCCTGCTGAGAGTCCCAGAGGAGTCTGAGCCCCACTCCCCATCCAGGGACAGAGCACATGGTGCTCCCATAGCACGGCTACACCAGATAGGACCTTCAGGGAATGCCACTGCCGCTGTGGGCTAGGTTTCCCCACCCTGCCCTGAGAGAGAGCCTGCTCCCTCCCTGTCAAAGCCTCAAACAGGCAGGTGTGACTCCACTTCCTGCCACCAGACTAGGCTGCCCAAAAGACAACAGCAGGGTCTGAACACCGCGAGGAGCCACACTCAGGACTGGGTTGGGCAGGTCAGAGGCCCTTCCTAGTGGGGACGGGGCTGGAGCTGTGCTTAGCAGGATGGCCAAGCTCTGGACCACCAAGGGCAAAGAGCATCTCAGGTGAGGGGAGCAGCCCAAGGAAAGGCAGGGAGGCGGGGCAGGAGGGGCACAGGGAGGAGCGGCAGCTGAGAGGGCAGGAGAGAAGTGGAAGCAAGGCTGGGAAGAGCAGCGGGGCCCAGGACAGGGACTGAATGCCAGGCTGAGGGGCTTCAGCAGAGCCAGGGCTCGGGCACTGGATCACGGAAGTGATGCGCAGAGAACCTGGGAGTCCTGAGGCCCCAAGAGGGGCAGCACCTTGACCAAGTCACACAACAGCAAAGGCTGAGTGGGGGTCTGAACCCAAATCTTGCTTCCCGGGAGCCCTGTTTCCCCTGATGGTCACACCTCAAGAATGCAGCCCGCATGATGGGAAGGGTGAGCCAATAGCATCTGGCCAAGGTGGGACAGGGCCGCAAGGGGAAGTGGGGTGCATGGCAGAGGAGGGAGGGGTCACACAAAGAGGCCTTCTCCCAACTGTTGCTTGACACAGCCATCCCTATGGGCCGGTACCTCCTCAGGACCCGAGGGTCTGTGGGCTGGAGCTGCAGGCTGGGCCTGGCCCTCAGGAGCTGGGCTCTGCAGTAGGTACCAGCTCTGCGACCTGCCTCCCAGCCGTGGCCTCAGCTGGCCTCCTTGCCATCCCTCCACCAGCTCCTTCCTGCCTGCCTTCCCTTTCTTCTTCTCCCCACACTTAACAGATTGCAGCAGCAAGATGGCACGAATTTATGGCTCAACTCACCAAAAATAACAAGAGATCTATCAAAGGCAGTTTGCGTGAAATTAACAGGCGCCTATACCCTCTTGTCAAACGCACTCAGCTCTGAGGCGGGCCAAGACACCCTGCTCGGCCATTGCCCAGCAGCCTCTGGCCTCTTTGCTCCTCCGGTACCAACCCAAGCCCACCATTCCTGGTCTTCCTTCTGACCTCACTCAAGGGTATCCCAAAGAAAGTGAACCCAGCTTCCTGCCTCAGTGCCAGACAGAGCGGCTGGGATGAGGGTCTCTTCCTGTCCTCCACCATCCCCACGAACCTCACTCTCTATCTGGAAGCTCCATGCGCCAGCCTGTTCACCTGTAGCCCAGGGCAAGGCATGGAGGCATGTGTGGATGGGGTCCAAGGGCTTGGTGAAGGTGGTCCTCCCACCAGGCACAGAGTGTTCCAGGCCTGACAATGCCTCCAACCCATAGACACACCCTGACACGTGGAACAAACTGACTCATGTGCCGGCCGTCTCTCACATCGGAAAGGTTGGGCAGGAGGGAGGAGGTGGCAGAGCGGAAGAGCCTCCTGACTGCCAGGGGAGAGGAAGGGGCTCTGCCAGCCAGCTCTGGGCACAAGCAAGCCACGTGAGTTCACTTACACTGACTGACGCTACCTCGCCCCATGCCAGCTCCCCACGTGGGGCCCTCCCGACAGATCAACCACAAGGAGACAGGCCAAGTAGGACAAGGGGCAAGGACAGAGGTCAGACTTGGGAACAACGGAGAGTCCAGCTCAGGGCTCCCTGCTCAGAGAGGACACCAGGCCTTATGCCTGAGAACAATCAGCCATCCAATCTCCATCCGTCTCCAGCCCCAGAGGCCCCTACAGAGACTCTGATGATGGTGCCGTTCCCGCCACTGGCCTCTCTGACCCCCGAGGATACCCCAGCTACCAACCATTCCTGCTTCCGGCTTCAAGCCGGCCCAGCTGGCTGCTCCTGGCTTGGTGCTCCACATGGCAGCCTGCCCAGCCAGTGCCCGCCCCTGAGGGCAGAGCCTTGCTCTGTCCACCGCAGACCACTGGGCCGTTGGACCAGAGGGGAAGACAGACAAAAGAACCTGCCCTCAGCTGAGTGGAATGAGGGAGGCCCCCACAGAGTGACAGGCAGTAGTGGCCACGCAGGAAGAGCCATAAACCTCCTGATATACGCCTGGCGCTCTCCGCCGGTGTTCGACAAAGAAGCAAAATTCAATTTCTTCCTGCAGGCACTAAATTCCAGACCAGCCTCCAGGGCCTGTAACCTGCCCATGGCCCGGCTGTCACTCGGACGGCTTCATCGACCACTGTCAGAGGCCAAGCTGGCCTGGGAGTGAGGCCACAGCAAGGCCACTGGGCACTCACTGTAGATGGGCACAGTACCAGATGTCTCAAGGGGCGGCCAAGAAGGCCCCCCTCCAAAGCACTGGGAGAGGCACTGGCATTACAACTACTCCTCTAACTAATTCAAGGGTATCTCCACATTTTACAGACAAGTACCCCATGACCTTGTTATTCAAGGTAAGTAAAAAATAGTTCCCTGCTCCAGGGCCCTAGCCTCCAAATTAGGAATGGGGATAGGCCACACCCTCCAGGCCTCCCAGCAGCTCTCATAAGCCCCCCTGCCCACTTGTAAATACCCAGTAGAACTTCTGACTGCACCCTCCATCCTCTTGAGGGTAGGCCAGCATATATTATCAAATGGGCGATGAGAAAGGGGAGGGGCTCTCTATGCAAGGACCCACTCCCAGACCTGCCTCCCTCTCACTCCCCTCCTTGGTGCCTGTTCCTTGCTGGGCCCCCTACGCCAGTCCCTGGCCCAGCACTGGTTAGCAGACCCACAGGATCCGGCTGTGGGGGCTGGGCCTGGAAGCTGGAGGAAGCGGGTCAGTGGAAGGTGGCCGTGGCTGTGGAGCTGGGGTGGGTGTGGGAGCAGGCAGGACGCAAGGGCTCGCAGAGCTTTTGCCCAGTCAGCAGGAAGCTCCAGCAGCTGGCAGCCTCGGTCCCAGAAGACATGGGCCCAGTGGGGGGAGATGGGACGCTGGGAGCTGAGCCAGCCTAGCCCTGCGAGGCAGCCTGGGGGTTCAGGCCTCTTCACTCAGGCACACTCTGCCTCACCTCCTTCTGCCCTGACCCTGGGGCCCTGCCAGAACTCACTGACCCATGTGGGCAGGAACGCACCTCTGCTCCCTGCCTACTCCAGCCTCTAGGCAAACTTGTCAACTTGCAGTGCCAGGGCCTGCCACAGCCACAGCCAGTATAGGCCCTTTGTGAACTCCGCTCTATCTGCCTGGAATGCCCTCCGGTGGCTCATCTCACTCCCACGTGTCCCGCAGGTCTCCCTCTTCCTGTACCCCTCATTTCAGGTAGCCCCCCACCGACTGCCCAGCTAGGGGTCCCCTCCCAGACTTCTACAACACTCTGCAACGTCTCATCTGTGCCCCATTCATCCATCCAGACTCTTCCAGAGTGAGATCAGACCACAAATCATTTTAAGGACCCCCTACATCCGGACAAGGCTAAGCAGAGGTGACATCCATGAATAATGACTCAACAGACAGCTCAAGATCTGCTAGGCTGGACCCCAGCAGACACGGTCAGCCCCCAGACACCCCACCCCACCTGGGCCCTAGTCGGACTCACCATATCTCATCTCGGTGGTGAATAGGTCATTGCTGCTCCCAGAGTGCAAGTCGGCCTCAGCAGGTGGGGCTGGTCCCCCAGGCACCAGGGCATTGGACAGGGTGTGGGCCACAGGAGGACCTGGAGGCGTGGTGGCGGCCGCAGGGCCAGCCCCCGCCTCCCCAGGGCAGCTGCAGCCCGGCTGGGCAAAGCCACAGGCCCTGCCCGCAGCCCGGCCACACTCCTCACTCCAGCGACAGAGCACACCACAGGTGAACTGGCTGGAGTTGTTGTTGTTGATGAGCAAGACCTCGACAAAGCGGAAGGCCAGGGCAGAGGGCGCCAGCAGGCGCGGGGCCTCGGAGGGCTCAGCCGACAGGCACAGCTGCACGAAGTTCTTGTCGAAGTGCAGGAAGGTAAAGGGGCCTGAGCCGCCACACAGCTCCAGCCCCGCTGCCGCCTCCTCCTCCTCTGGCCGCCCCACCTCGGACTCTGCCTGGGCCACCGCCTCCTCAGGGCTAGGCCGCAGGCAGGTAAAGTTGACCAGGTAGTGGTCCAGGGGCAGCAGGCGGGGGGCAAAGTGGGTGCACACCTGCTCCTGGCGGTTGAAGCGCAGGTAGAGGGAGTACTTGGTGGGGTCAGGGTTCTCCAGGGTCCAGGAGCAGCCCGAGGCGATGGTGGGAAAGAGGTCCTGCAGGGAGAAGGCCCCGTAGAGCACGCCCGAGGCCAGGGCGGAGCAGGCACTGGGGGCAGGGTCGAAGGCGGTGGCCAGGCGCAGGGACAGAATCACAGACAGTAAGAGGGGACAGGCTGGGGTCATCCTATGTCCCTTGCCCTGTGGAGAGAGACAGGGGTCAGCAGGCCCAGGTACAGCCAGCATGCACACTGATGCTCCAGTGGCCAGCTGCAGGGAGCGGGTCTGTGGTTAAAGCCATGCCCTTTTAAGTCACTCAGGTCCACCTGTGTGATCTCAGACAAGGGACTCCGCCTCTCTGAGCCTCAGTTTCCTGACCTGTAAAATGGAGGGATGGCGGTACCTATTCCACAGGTTGCCTACAAGGGCAAAAGGAGGAAAGCGAAGGAAAGGGCTCAGCAGTGTTCCTGGAATCTTGCACGCCCTTATCTTTGCAGGGCTTAGGATATCACTCTCCTTCTAGGCAGCTTCCTATCCCTCCTCACGTTCAGATCCAAACCCATCCCCACCACCTCCCTTTAATTCTCTATAACAGTTGATCCCAGTCACTGTGTCGTGATCAGCTGTGAGGAGTGTCATACATAATCCAGCAGGAATTGTCAAAGTGGTGATTTTTGACAACGATTTGCTTTTCTATAAATCTGAGCAATTCAAGGTTATTCCCGGAACAATGTCATTCTCCCTCGCTTGCTTCACTGAGCGGGAGAGGAAGGGGCGGAGTTACAGCCAGTGTGCCAGGGACTGTGCACAACCCAACCCTGCCCGCAGGAGGGAGGGCATTGCCAGTGCGAACGTCACGAGTGTCATTGCTGTGGATTTCCTGGTCGAGCAAGGAGGAGGGGCACCAGGTAAGATGACCCTGGGCTTGAGCCCCAGCCCAGCCAGCTGCCTACTAGCTGGGTAAGCCTCATGAGCCTCAGTTTTCTCCTCTGAAAAATGGGCACAGTAGTTTCTCTCTTCAACTCCCCACCACAGGATTAGTTTGCCAAGGCCTGTCATGGGGCCTGCTACCCCTAGTGAAGCCACCAGCCCGTCAGGACCTCTACTCTTGGCTATTTCCCCAGGGGTCATCTCAATCTCCTAAGAGTGGAACCAGAGCTTGTTGACTTCTACCTCCCCTGAAAGTGCTACCCTAAGCTGAGCTGCCTGCAAGTCTAAATACACCCCAGGCCAGAGGACACCTAGGACCCAACCCCCACCCCACAGGAGGGTCAGGCCAGAGGGCTGCAGGTGCCCTCCCTTACACACCAGGCCGGGATAGGGACACTGCCTCCCTATCCCGGGAGAGACAGTCCAGTCTCCAACCCACTGCCCAGAAAACAGCCTGGCTCAGGTCTGGATCAGCCTCTCTTCCAGTTTTCCCACTGAAGTGACCCACATGGCCTCTCTCCTCCCTGCCCCAGCACAGCTTACAACCCCAGATGGGCCCCTAGAACCACCACTTCCACATTATGGGGGAAAAGATGAAGCTCAGAGAAGGGAGGCCACCCACTCAAGATCACACGAGAGTGGCCCCACTAGGATTGGAATCCAGGACCTCAGCTCCAGCCCACGCTTCTCTCTCCCTGACCAAGAGCCCCTTGCTCCTTCCTCTTGCTTGCTGCTCAAGACTCAGGCCAAACGGACAAGCTATTAGCTCAGGGAACTGAGTCACAAACACAGAACAGCTCACAGGTATGGCTAGATTTTCCCGAGACACAGCTGCTCCCTGGGGACAAATTTCCCCTTGGCTGTTCTAAATAGTGGGAGGATGGGACAGAAATTAGAACCTCAGCACTCCAATCCCTGCTGTGGCATCCACAGAGCTCCAAAGCCCACATTTCCACATGCTGCACCTCTGAGCCAGGCCTGAGCCCCAGTTACAAACAAGCACCTGCCTCTCCCCAGCTACACAGGGGGCGGGAGATTGGCCTATTCACTGGGGAGGACCTGCCCCACCTTCCTCCAAAGATCACCAGAAACCAGAACAGCCTTTGTCTCCCCTCCAACCCCTCATCAGAGTTGAAGAAGAGACCAGGTCCCTGCCTTCTCTACCCTGTAGCATGCCTGTCCCAAACTGTTCAGCCCACCCAGCCTGCTGCCGCACCAGCAAAGCCGGCGGCTGATGATGAGTGACATCCAATCCCCTCGCTGCCCCCAATTATTTTTAAGCAAGCTGCAAAATTCAGTCCATGGCTGCAGCTAGGCGGAGGGGAGGTGGGGGCTCATTATAATTGTCCTCTCCCCCACTTAGAGCAAGCCAGGGAACCTCCCTCCACACATACCCCAACAGACATGAGCTTGAACATCCTCGTACCCTGAAGACACATATACAAAAGCATGCATGCACAGACCTGTGTGTAGACGGGCATTTACAGGTGCTCATATGCACAGATACACACGCACCCACATGCACACAGATCAGTAAAAACCACAGAATCATGATCTCACATGCATGCAGGGGTGCATGTGCATACGCGGGGTAGAGGCAGACAGTAGCACACACACACAGAGATGTACACATATTCCCAAGTGTGAACATACACGTTTGGCCCTGAGGCTCAGTGTCTGACAATTAATTGCCAGGCAGGATCTGCTCCATTGCCCCTTCCCTTGTGTTTCTGAACCTGGGGGCACAGACCCTTGACCCCACCTCCTGGGCCCTCGCTGCTCTCACTCCATCAAGAAGCACTAGGCTCACATCATTCAGAGCCAAGGCCTATCTTCTCCAGAACTGAGCCACCTGTAAATGCTGCCCAAGCCTCTCATCCACTCCATCTTCTTCAGACACATTCGCATCCCTTCTGGGACTTCACTCTGGTTCTGTTCAGCCCTGCTTTGTTCCTGCTACAAATTAAGACCTTTGGGGGACCCTTTTTATATCACTTCCCACCCCTCAGAATAAGGCAAAGACAGGACTGAAGCTGGGTCACAGAACCATTGATTTATTAAAGACCCTCCTGGTGTGTGTGGCCAGGGCCTGTCCTCCTAGGGCCAATGACCCAGAGCCCTCTCCCTGAGCCACTCTTGGGAAGGGGACTCAGACGTTTCCTTGTCTCACAGGCAGCCCAAGTGGTCATTAGACATAAGTAACCACCCTGCACCTCAGTGTCCCTGTGTGGAATAGAGGCCACAATCCCCTCCCTCATGATGGAATACACCTCTCATTCAGCCTCCCCAGGAGCCCCCAGCACAGAGCCTGGCCCGGCACAAATTCTGACTGGCTTCCTGCCTGGTCTCTCCTCCCTCCTCAGAACATCAGGAAAGCTCCCCCCTGACCTGCTGAGGTGCAGGTCACTGCCTCTGGGAAGGTCTCTTTGGGTTGAACAGTAAAAGTGGCTTTGCCACCTCCAAACCCAGGAAGACCATAAACCCCTCCAATGCACAGGAGCTAGAGAGGAGAGGCACAGAGGTCAGCAGTGAGAAAGAACTTCCTGGGTCAGAGGCTGTGGTGAGGATCAAAAGGCCCCATCCTTCAGGACCACTCTGGGCTGAGATAGGTGAGGAGCTGCTTGCAGCAGTCTCAGTCTCAGGAACCCTGTCCTCAGCTGAAATCCCCCCCAGCCCATTTAGGAGTCCCACTCTGCCTAGGCAATCAGGTCCCTGTCCTCGAAGTCCCCAGGCCTGATCAGCCTTGGGCTCCCCTTTTGCACCAAAATAGGAGCCCGAGGCTTTGGCAACATCTGAAAAGGCCGGAAGGCTGGGGTTGGGAGTCTAGAACTGTGTGGAGGGGGGCACATCAGGACAGGGCCTGGTCTCCAACTGTGATCAGGGAAGGTGGGCCGCGGGGAGTCGGGAGCCCCAGCCTCGGGCAGGGGAGGGGCAGCGGGCGGGGGAGGGGGCGCGACGCACACATCCGTCGCGTTTATCCACCTGGCAGCTCCAATTCTCCGGCGCGTCATTCACCCTCCGCCTCCGGGGAGCTCGCTGCAGGGCCGAGCCCGGGCCTCCACACAGGCAGAGACCCCCCACCCGGGGCCTCCGTGTGCCCTGCCCATGCGCCAAGCGGGAGTTAGGGCGCTTGGAGACCCCTCTTCCCGGAGCTCTGGGCCCCAGGGAAGCGCGTACCCTCCATCCTGCATCGCAAGCTAGGGGGCTGGACCGAGGGGCGCAGGCGACCCGCGTGGGGCCTTCCCCCTCCGACTGGCAGGGAGGGTCTCTGCGCCACCTTCAGGGTCTCTGTGTCACCAGAAGTGGACCCTGGAGGCCTCTCGC
This sequence comes from Pedetes capensis, assembly GCA_007922755.1. Lineage (NCBI taxonomy): Eukaryota > Metazoa > Chordata > Mammalia > Rodentia > Pedetidae > Pedetes > Pedetes capensis. The sequence goes on along the minus strand of VMDO01000070.1, from coordinate 301,312 downwards.
CCTGCCTAAGGAAGGAAAGACTGGCAGAGCCCAGAGGGACCTGGGGTGGCCGCTGGCCCCGGGGGCGGTGCCGCACAGGCATCAGGGGAGGGGGCGGTGACTCAGCTGCCCTCTGCCCGCCTCCCCGGAACTTTGCAGCAGCTGGAGCCGCCGTTGCTACAGGAACCAAAAGCTTTTGTTCCCCAATGTCAGGGCTGCCCCAGCGGAGCGGGTTCCTGGGAGGCTATCACTCCCTGGTGGGACCCAGGTCCAGCCACACTGTCCAGAGGAGTTCCAGCCAAGCAAAACGTCATGGGTTCGAGCCCTCTCCCTCCTCCTACCCGCCCTTCACCAAGCCTCTCATGCCAAAGCCAGGTTTCTTCAAACTCGTTGGGCCTTTGGGCCAGGTCGACCCTAAGTCTGACCTGCCCCGCTAAGTGCCCTGGAAAGTTCCTGGTGGTGTCTGATCTCCAGGGGGGAGGCAGAACCTCCTCTGTCTTTCGGAGTGGCTGATTTCCCACATGTCCTTCCCCCCCATCACCCCCATCAGGCAGCCTGCTTTAGGGGAACCTGACTTGGGTTTCTTCTCTGTACTGACCCCCACCTTCCCAGCCTCTACACTTGATCCTATACCTCAGGGATCTTGGCCTGGCATTCATAGTTGCCCCTATCACCAGAAGTGATCCCAGAGAGGTCCCATGGGATGTTGTGGAACTAGTTAGGGGATGGGGAAACTAACAGTCACAGGCTCCCTGGATCCATGCGGGGTAGCTCTTTTCTGTCTTTATTATCTGGGAGGTTGGAGTGAAGGCACTAGAACCTGTCTTGCATTCCTCTTCTGGGATTAGGAGTGGAGTGGAGAGGGGCCAGACCTTGGCTTTTAAGAGAAACAGCACAACACACCTATCATTACCGAGCACTGATAGGTGCCACACACTCATTCCATTCTCCAAACTACTATATGAGGCAGTGGTGACCCATTTTTACAGAGGGTCAACTGAGGCTCAGGAAGATCAGATAGCTTGCCCAGGTGACACAGGTTTTGAACACAGGTCATCTGACCAAAAGCTGAATTTCTAACTACCTACTCAATACCTGGGGATAGAGAGGGAGGGAAGTGAGCAGAGACCAGCTAGGACCTCCCTTTGGGTTACAGAAATGCTCACCACAGACACGCCCCCAGACTAGACCTTTCTCTTTCTGAAGAATGATTGGAGGAAGAGGGTACAAAAGGGGAGGAAAAAAGGGGAGGAGGCAGAGAAGGAAAAAGATGGGAAGATCTCTTCTGTCACTCTTGGCCCCTCCTCTCCCCACTACCATCGCTGGGGCATACCCTATGCAATGTCCACGTTGACCTCCACCCCTCTGGTGGTGCGAAGGACACTCCCCAGGCGCCTGCTCTGTCCCTAGGTCTAGTGGATCCCCCCACAGCCTACTCTGTGCCCAAACCAGAGCCTAGATGTGCCCCCACCCTGTGTGAGGAGGTAGACAGGGAGAAGCGCCCTGGGGACAGCAGCCCAAGCTCAAACAAGCCCAAGCAGATGGTCCTGAAGGCAGGACCGGTATAGCCTCCGTGCCTGAAGCTCAAAAGGCTCTGGACTTAGTGCTAGGATGAGCCCTCCTTCCACACCATCCCCAAAGCATTGTAGCCTAACAGTGGGAGTGTCTGCCCACTGCTAGCAAGAGGGGGTACCCAGCCTCGCCCACCAACCCCACTTCCCCAGGGACTTCCCAGCGTCAGTCTCGCAGCCACCGCTAACGCTCTGGCTGCGGAAACCCGGGGATGACCGCGGGAGAAGGGGCGGCGGGTCCTGGGCTGCGAGCAGGGGGCGCCAGAGGACGCCCAGGGGCTTGGCAGGCAGCTGGCGAGGCGGGCAGGCAGGCGGCATCTCTCGGCCCGGGCGCCCCTCCCCCCGCGGGCAACAGACGGGTCGCCTGCTCTGCACCGGCCGTGGCGCGGAGGACTTCCCGTGGCTGTGCCCTCGGACCGAGCCGACCGCGGGAGTGGCCGCCAACTTCACAGCCTACAGCCCCCCCCAAATCATGCCGGTCCCCGGGGCTGCGGGAGGGTGCATCTGGTGCCCAGCTCTATGCCCAGTGGTAGGAGCAGAGGGATTGGGGGGGAGGTCTGGCCAAATTTAAACATGGGAGTCTGAGATGCCGGTCCAGTCGAGATCTCGGCCGCAGGAAGGGGGCTCCGGGAAGACATGGGGGACACGGCCCCAATTCCAGGCTGGGGGGAGGGGACTTGCAGCAGAGATTGGCGAGGGAAGGCGGGACTCTGGGCAGATATGGGGGAGGGGGCACTAGGGGCAGGAATAGAGGGGAAGCATGGTCGGGGTACAGGAGCGGGGGAGGGCAGTAACAGACATAGATGAGGTCGAGAACGACTCTGGGCAGAGATGAAGTAGAGGAGAGGACAGGGTCCGGCACCCAGACTAGGCGGGGAAATGGGGGGCAGGGGGAGAGAGTCGAGCGGCAGGTTGGAGATAGGGGCTCTAATGAAGGCGGAGGGCGCGCAGTAGGGATCCGGGCCGAGCCAGGGAAAGACTCGAGACGGCGATCTGGGGACAGGCTAGGTCAGGATTCTAAAGGTGGGGGACTTTAATGTAGACTGTAAGGGGATCGGTCCTTGCTACGAGAGGGCAGAAAAGGGACTCACCGGAGATGAAGGGGGCCTCGGCCCCAGGCTTGGGAGTTCCCCAAAAGACCGGGGTGGGTGAGCGCGGAACTGACTCAATTCGAGCCCGGGGAGAATTCAGCAGAGATGGACTAGGAGAGCGCCTCAAGTGCGGGCTGGTGCGGAAACTCGAGACCGCGCCGGGAGGGTTCGGTGCGGGTCCCGGTCGGGGTCTGAGGCCGTACACTCACCTGGGCGCCGTCAGCAGCAGGAGCGGGGGCCGGCGCTGGCGGAGGCGGCCACGGGGCGCAAGTTTGCCATCCCTAAGGCGGGGGCCAGGCCGGGCGCAGGGCAGCTCTCTGCAGCCGCGCTGAGGGCCGAGGCCCCCGCTCCGCGGAGCAGCGGGTGCAGAAAAGGCGCCGCGGAGCAGCGCGGGGCGGGCGGGCGGGAGCCGGGCCGGGCGCGGGCTCCTGCCGCCACCGCCGCTGCCGCCGCCGCCTCCTCGCCGCCCCCCGCTCCCCCGCCCGCAGCACCGCCCGCGTCGCGCACCGCCTCCTATTCGCGGGCGGCGGCCGCAGCCCCAAGCTCTAAACGCTGGTGCCGCATCCTCTGTCTCCGAGCGCCGCCGCCGCCGAACCGGATTCCTCCGGCCGCTCCGGCCGCTGCCCGCAGCGCGCGCCGGGCCGAGTGACTGTCGAGACGGGACGCGGCGCCTGCGCGGGCCCGGCCCGGGAGGGGGCGCGCGCCGGGCCGAGCGCGAGGAGCCGCGGGAGAAGGGGTGGGGGGGGCGACGCGCGCCGCCTCCTGTTAAAGGGGGAACAGCGCCAGCCGAGCCAAGCGCGCCCTCCCCCTCCCGGCCCTGGGCCCCAGGCGCCGGCGCGGGAGAAGCCCAGGGTAAGCCTCCGCCCCGCCTGTGGCCTCCTGGACCGCAGAGTGAGACGATCCGCGACGCCCCTCCAGCGATACCCCAGGCCAGAGGCACCTTGCACAGCCAGTGGGTCCTAGGCTCTGGAGGCTGAAGCATTTGCTACCCCTCCACACACACCATGTACATTGTATATTGCATGTCCCCGTGCGTGCAGGTGTCACTCAAATGCACTGAAGTTTGCATATGCATACAGGTGCTCTACGTGTGCACTGCGATGTTGCCTGACTCAGTGCATGCAAGTACTGCACATATGCCCAGTGCATTAATTAACATGTGCTCAGGTCCTGAATGCATGTTGCTTGTTCCTCCTGGGGATGCTATCTACGTACAAGCTCACAGGTGCCACATGTGTGCTGAGTGCTGTGGGTAACTGGTATGTAGGAGCCATATATGTACACTGCAGTGTGGCGTGTTTGGTGCATACACTGTGGTAAACGCTGCAATATTGCCTGTCCCTAGGCACGGGGATGCTACACGTGTGCAGTGTGTTCCATGTTTTCCTGAGTCTCTATCTGTTCCCACAAGTGCCTTTCCCTGTGCCAGGGGCGCCCCCATGTTACATCTGTTTGTGTAGAAGCCACAGAGATGCACAGACCCCCACCTTCCTCATCCTGGCACTGTGCCCAGGAACGGTGGGGTGGGACCTGAGCCCACGTGGCTAAGGCGGTACATGGGGAGATGCCCATGGCTCAAGGCCCTGGTCAGGCGGTTTGTGGCCTGGGCATGTTGCCACCAGGAAGGTGGGCAGTCTGGGGATACACCACTGCAGCCAAAACAAGTAGGTTAATCTGATGGCTGTGGTCAGAGAGGCCAGCAGGGGGCAGCTTTGCCATGAGGGTGGGATGGTTTCAGTATGCACTTTTGAAGGCTCTCTAGCCAGGAAGGGGCCTATCCTGTATAGGCAAGGAAGTCCTCGGCCCACCCAATCCCAGGCCGACCTTTCCACTGATGCCTCTTGAGTTTTGTCACCCTAGAGACTAAAGCAAGATTAGAAGAGCCCACCTATCCCCAGAGGCAGTACCAAGAAAAGGCAAAAAGAATTGCCCTCTGCTCCTTCCTTCTGTTCCTCACCCTCCAGCAGTCACGGTGACATTTGTTGTGAGTGATTGTGAGAGATTATCGACTTTAATGGAAGGAGGTAATAAGGGGCGATGAAGGCATCTCACCCATCACCTTAAGGGAATTTATGAGGCTGTATGAAGCAGGGAGGAGGGCTGGCCTAACACCTTTCCTTTCCCTGTGGGAACTCAAGGAAGCCAGTGCCTTGAGTCTAGCACTGGCAGGCAGGGCTCCTGGATTCTTGCTGGGCACCCTCAAACACACCCTGGCATCTATAGGTTTAAAGGCTCAGCCACCACTGCAAAAGCTGAGCCAGGCAGGGTTTGCCATCTGTGAAGTGTTGAAAGCCATCCTGCTACAGCGGGAAATCCTGGCCCCCCTCATTACTTGGGCACTGTGAGAGGCAACAAGGTTGCTGGGGTTGGGGCCTTGAGGAGGTGGCAAAAATGGGGAAGGATCAGAATGTGGGTTGCCCACAGGGATGCAAGGATAGACCCTTAGAAATCTCCAGGACTCTCTCCTCCAGAGCTCCAGCCTGCCTCTCTCTTTATGAATATTCATGATCATTTGCATACCAGAGACCCAGAGCCCAGAGAAACCCAGGCAGGTCTCTTGCAGATGTGATGCAGCTGGATCCCTAAGGCCTTCTTCCTCCTCCCCCCACTGCCAGGATCCAGCTGGGTGAGGGACAATGGGAGGGGCTGGCTCCAGAGAGACAGCAGCATTTTTGTTGTTTTTTCTATTCCTTCATAGCCCTCTGACTTCTTGACCCCACTTGTTCAGCCACAATAATGTATGCCCTAGGAAAGACAAATGGACAGAGTACCCCAGGCGTTCACGGGGGAGGCTGAGGGGGTCAGCAAGAGAGGGCTGCAGGAATTGGGTGGAGACAGAAGGACCTCCCTGGGGTTGTACAGAAGCCGAAAGACCTCTGGAAGGCTCTTTGTGGAGGTGTCTTCCTGCTCGGGGGCTTCCCCACCTCCTTTCCCAGGAGCCCCTGCCCTTCCAGACTCATTCTGGTGATAATGCCGCCCGCCCAGGAGGACTTGGAGTAATTACAAATCGTTTCCATATTCAAATCCAGCTGGTTGAAGAGAAATTACTTCTCTGAACAGCCCAGGCGGGGGTGGGAAGAACAAGTCTTAGCCCCAGGAGGGGCCTCCAGGGAGCCTGGGGCAGACACAGGCATAAGAAGGGGTGCCATCCAGAGCTTGATCACAGAGCACTTGGGCACTGTAGCAGGACATCCCCCTGTACCTCTACACACAGGACAAAGGACAATGACCCCAGCCTTTTCAGCCCAAAGTGGTCCCCTCTGGAGCCTCTGATGGGATGGAGGGGACCAGCCCCCCAAGACAACTAGAGGTCAGGCTTCCTCTCACACTACTATGCTAGGTGACCTTAAAAAAGTCTCTTCAGTTTTCTGGGCCTCTGTTTCCTGATCTGTAAAATGGAGTAAACCAATCTCAGTCTGGGCTGCAAGAAGGTCAAAGGTATGAATGAGAGAGGGCCTTTTACAATAATGATCTTATTATCAATTAATTAACATTTTTGTTAACAATAACAACCACAAAGGCCCAGCTGCAAGGCAGCACAGCCATTAAAGCCCTAGCCAACAGGGTAGCTCGTGACAGGATAGGGTGGGGGTCGAGCAAGAGAGGTCCCCTGGCCTCACCTGCCTGGCCTCAGCCTTGCCTCCCGCTGGGCCAGTGCTGCTATGCTTCATTGCCCTTTAAACAGATGAGAAAATGTTCTTCTTCCCTTCCCAATGATTTATTTGGCCCAGAGCCCAGGCAGGTCTCCTTCCAGACAGTGGGACCTCGGAGTGCCCCTCCTCGGCCTGAGTCCATCATTGCCTCTCAGCCAGCTACTCCAGGGCCACCCAAAACTCTGGGTACCAAGGTCTTCTTTCAGTCCCAGACTCTGCCAGGACACCTATCAGAGCTCATAACACGCCCCCAAAGACACCTAAATCTATGTGACAACATTCTTACCAAAGTCTGCAGAGAGTTCATATGACCAACACCTCACTGCTGTGAGTGTCATGGATCCTGAAGAGCTATCCTAGAAAAGGTGGACTGCCCTCTCCCTGTACAGGAAGTCCTGCATGTCCAGCTTCCATCCTTCCTGCTGCAGATATGAAGTGGGGTAGGGCCTGGGACAACCTGGACTGGATATTTGTCATTTTCTTCGTGCTGTAGATTGGGGAGAGAAGGTAGACTAGTTGTTCCTTAGCCAACTATTCCCAGAAGGCCAATGACCAGTTTGTATGCAGTCCATTTGGACAGTGCCTGCACTCTCTGACCTCTGGCCTCTTGGGTAAAGGGTAGAGAAGCCCTTTAGGGTCCTAGGTGATCTTTACCCACATGTCTCATACTGAAGGGTACACATGAGTGTATGTAGAGTCTGGCATCAAGAAGCTTCCTTTTTCCATTCATCCAACAAATATTTATTGAGTGTTTGTTATGTTCTAGGCACTGGGATCCAGTCCATCAGCAAGTTCATCCGTTGCTTCTACCTCCAAAAATATCCCTAGTCTCTCCACTTTTCATATCCTCACTGCCAACACCAGAGTCCAAGCCATCATATGATCCAGGGCCTGACCTCTCCCAGACTTCATCCTTGGGCTCCCACTCCTACCTTCCCCACCCCAGTCCACTCTCCCAGAGCCCACTAAGCCACCTCTTCCAAATGTATAACAGAGTGACTCTTCTTAAGCCCCACTGCGCTAAGCATGGTGGCCTCCCAGGCTCTGCATACTCTGGCCTCTACCAGCCTCTCCAGACCCATCTCTATTCCCCCATGCCCAGCCCACACTCTGCTCCAGTGGGTTCCACAGTCTCTTCACTGTTCTTGGCAAATTCTAAACCCTTCCCCCAGCAGTTCCCTCAGCTGACTCCTTGTCAGGAAGAGTTCAGCTCCAATATTGCCTCCCCCAGGAAGCCTCCCCTGACCACACCTCTAAAACAGCCCTCCCCTCCTCCAGCTGCTCCATCCCATGCCCCTATTATATATCCCTGGTAGCACTCATTATACACACATCACCCCCTCTCTCCCCTGAGCTGTGAGTTCCATGAAGGCAGGGACTTTGTCCATCTATTCACAGCTGGATCCCCTGACACCTAGCACTATGCTAGGTACTTGCTGACCGAATGAATGGTGAAAGGGCAAGGAGAGACCCTGCCCTCCCAGAGCTTTCTGGGACCCTTGATGGATGTTTTCCAGTGAAACAGTGTTCTATTTCCCATGGAGCAAACCAGAAAGAGTTTAGCCTCTGGCCTCTCACAGATTGGATCCCTGCCTCTGTCCCTCACTAGCTGGATGACTCTAGGCAGGTCACTTATGCTCCCTAAGCCTCATCATTCTTTCTGTAAAATGGAAATAATGATCCTAACTTAACAGAGCCACTGAGATGACACAGGCAGTGTGCCTCACATGGTGCTGTGCCCAAAGGTGTCATTTGCATGCACATAGGCCCCTGCACACTTACTCAAGGCCGAGAGCTGGTCCAGGTTCTGGGGACATGGAGATGACTCGGAACTGGGGCGTTGAACCTGACCCCTTTCCAGCACCCTCCACAAAGGATGGGCCAATCAGTGTGGGAGCTCTATCTGTTGAGAATATTGCAGGAAAAGACCCAGAGGGCACCCAAGTATGAGGTGCCACTGTGGAGCTGCCAATTCTGGTTCTGCCAGTGTGACCAAAACAGTGTGCATATAAGCTCCCTGCAGAGAAACTAGATCTGGATCCACTTCCCTGCAGACTCCCCTCCCTATTTGGAAGCCCCTCTTCCTCATCTGCCCTCCAGGTCTATGCAAACACACGTGGGCACATACAGATCACCCTCACTCACAGACTGGACCAGCTCCCAATCCACAGACTTGTATATAAATAACTGCATGCACAACCCCAGGATACCCCCCCCACACACACACACACACACATTTCTGGTCCTATTTATCCATCCTATCATCTCCTGCTCTAAGCTGGGGTTAGCCACCATCCCCCAAAGGAGGCTGCCAAGCACTCCCTTGATAAATTCCTCCAGGTCTAATCCTATACTCCCTTCCTGCAAGCCTTAAGGACAGGTCCTGGCAGCCACTCCTGATGACCAGAGATGATAGTACCACACCCTGCATGCACACCCTGAGGCCCATGGAGAGGCAGCAGGTAGAGGAGCCTATGAAGAGCTGCTCTCAGCTTCCTGCCTGGGGGAGGTGCAGGAGAATCCCTCAGGGAGGGGCCAGGACTCAGCAGGCATGGGGCAGGCTGGCAGTGGACAGCCCGTGTGTTTGGCCATCTGGGATGCCCCAGGTCCTCTCCCCTGGGCTCTGTGCCACCTGGATCCTGCTGAACTGGGCTTGTGCCCAGCAGGACACAATGGGCAAAGCAGGCAGATTGGGGCAACCTAGAGGTTGGGGGACCAGCTCATGCTGCCATGCCCCTCTGTGGCCGGACACTGCTTTCCGTTTTGTTTTTTTTTTTTCCCCAGTACTTGGGGATTGAACCCAGGGCCTCACAAATACTTTGCAAGTGTTCTACCACTGGGCTGTACCCCCAGCCCTTTTTTTTTTTTTTTTTTTTTTTTTGAGTCCGGGTCTTACTAAGTTACCCAGGCTGCTTCTGGCCTCCTGATCCTCCTGGCCCCACCTCCTAAATTGCTGGGATTACAGGGTGTGCACCATCAAGCCTGGCCCACTTGTTGCTAAAATTAGCCTTTAGAATAACCCTAAAATTAGTATAGTCGCCCCATTTCACAGATGAGGAAGCTGGTTTAGAGAGAGACAGAGACAGGGCCCATGTCTCTGCTTCCCTCAGGGTTTGTGCAAGGCCCTGCATCTGTCTGGCCTCACCCTCAACCTCCTTGCCATCCGCCCCAGAGGACAGACCAAACACCAGCTGTAGAAAACGGTTTATTTCGGGCTTAGAGTTGATCTTCCAAGGAAGACCAGTTCACTCAGGGTAAGAGATTTGGGGAGTCTGACTCCCAGGGCTCAGCCCTGCAAGAAGAGGCTGGACACCCAGATTTTGGGGAGGTGACCAGAGTTGCTGACACCTACCTACCTCCCTGGCAGGTAGGACCACACGCTCAGACATACATCACTGCGTGCTGGCCAGAAGCGCTGGCAGCAGCAATTGCTGCTGCGTAAGGGGGTGGGCCTTCTACCTCACAGCCAACCCAACCGTGGCCCACCCTGACCTCAGGGGGCCCCAGGCTGGGAGTGAGCCCTGTGCATGGGGTGGGGACAGGGAGAAGCCTCCTGAATGTTGTACTTGGAGGGGAGGGGCCTGGGGCGCCTGGCTGTGCGAGTGTTCTGCGTGTCAGAGTGGGAGTGAGTGGAGCGGAGCTGAGCTCGGGTACACGAGTGGGCGGCTGTGTGCGTCAATGTGTAGGGGGAGAGTCTGTGTGTGTATATGGTGTGCCTGGGCGCAGGTTTTGTGCGTGTCTGCCCAGGCTTTGTACGTCAGGAGTCTGGACCAGGTTCTAGGAGCTTGGCTCTGTGTGTGTGTGAGTGTGCGAGCGTGTGCACACAAGCAGGGTGTGTGGTGTTTTCATGCATTTCTTTTCTGCACGTGAGCGTGTATGGTGTAGAATGCACTCGTGTGTGCAATTCTGGGGTCGGCACATCCACTCTGCCTGGGTGAATGTGAGCTCTGTTGACAGGGCAGTGTGTCTATCACAGAATTTGTGAACAGCAGAATGTGGTGGTCTCTTGTGTTTGGCCTGTGCTTGAGCCTGTGGGGGGGGGTGCACACAGGGCAAAGTACATGTTTTCAGGCCTCTGTGAGTTCGGCTTTTGGTGAGTCAAGGTGTGTGGTTTTGCAGGCCTGGATATGGTGTCCGTGTGTGTCGGTGTCTGGTATGTGTCTTTGCCAGCCTCTGCTGTGTGTCGCTGTGTGTGCTTTGGGGTACCAGCAGGTCCCCAGATTCCAGGGTGACACTGTTTGGTACATGTCTGTGGGTGGCTGTGTGCCTATGTGAGGGATGTGGTTCGGTGAGTGGCATGTGTCTGCAGATCTACCAGCATAGCCTGGTGATTGTTACCTTCAGGAACTTAGGGAACTAATCTTCCAGGAAGCCTCCCACTCTTGTGTTGAAACATGACCAACACCGCCAACCAGTGCAGCCAGCTCCGTGCCTGCCTTCCCAGCTGTCCTTCCACAGGAACCCTGAGACTCCTGGCCCCAGGTAGAGTCAAAGTCACATAGCGGGGAAGACAGATGCTCCTTCTGTGGTGTCCAGCACTGCTCCCTGCTCCCAAGGAACTCCACCCCTGAGGCACCAGGCCCACTCCCTACAGGGTCTTCCCCGGAATGAATTTTAATTTCCGTTCCTTGGCAGGCAGGCACAGTGAGCTGTAAGCCAGCAGGTTGTCAACAGGGGTACCAGGCCACAGGGCCACGGAGTGGTAGAAGGCAACATGGATTTGAACTTCAAAGACAGCTGGGGCTCCAGGTGCATCTGCATTGCACAAGTATGTGTGTGTCGCTGGTGTGTCTGCAAATGTGCACCTGCACATTTGGCATGTATCTAAGTGAATGTGTTTCATGGCTGTGCTTCTGTGAGGCTGTGTGCAAACCTTTGCCTGGATGGAGCATGTCAGTGAACTTGACGGTCTGTGGTGACTATCGCCGAGTGAATGCCCCTGAAAGCTCGCCAGTGTGTCTGTGGTACTTTTGGGCAAGGGTTTGCTTCTGCAAGCATATTTTTAGAACAAGTCTATGTGAGTGTGTCTATGTCTTTGTATGTGTTCTAGGCCCTGCTTCTATCCCTGTATGCCAGAGTGCTCATGTGCTCAGTGCCTGTGTCACTGAGGGGCATCCACAGGGGCGTGTGGATGTGTCAGTGTGTCCGTGCACATGTGTGTAGAGAAGCATTTGCATCTCTGTGTGCATCTGTGAGTGTGGACATGTCTCTGTAGAGATGAGTGTATGTGAGTGTGTCTGAGCCTTTGTGTATCTGTGTTCTAGCCCCTGTGGATGCAAGTGTGTCAGTGCATTTGCGTGCTTGGGTACCTGTGTCACTGTGTCTCTCTGCAATGTGTGCACCTGCGAGTGTCTGTTAGAGTGTGCAGCTGTGGGAATGAGCTGTGCAAGTACGTGGTGGGCCAAGTGGCTGTGCCACCCCCTCCCCCATGCTGTGTGCCAGCACTGTGGCTGCCCTCCCTTGGTGCCGATAGGGGGCTGGACTGTCCTCTTCTTACAGGGACTGGGCACTGCCAGTGGCCCGAGCACCAACTCTCTTGGGAGGCAATAGCCAGAGAAGACAGATAGTTAGCTGGAGGGGCATGTGGCTCTTGTCTTACCACCTCGATCTGCTGAGGGCGTGGGGCAGCTCACCTGTCCTGGGCAATGGGCCTGCACCCCCATGAGATCTTTGCAGTCGGGGGCTGTGCTGGAGACTAGCTAAAGCAGGAAGGACCACCCTGTGTGGAGGCAGACTGGACATGCATGCACATGGTACATGCCCTCACTCAGACACACGACGTTCCCAAGCACCCCTGACACTCGCAGGACTCTGAGATACCCAGCAGTGCACACATACACGCACACACACATGCACACACACATGCACACACACACTGATCTAGATACTCAGGCAAATTTGTGCAGGAACCTCACACTCCTTTGAACAAACTCATCCAACCCTGGGCTTTGGACCCTGTGGGTGAGGAGGCTCAGACTCAGAAGACACAGAGAACACAGCATCCTCAAATCACTCAACATCCCCTCTATGAAGTCACAGCCCATGCTGGGCCTTGGGGACCCAAAAGTGGCTTGCTCCCCACCCCACCTCCCAGAGGTGCTCAAGCAAGGGTGAAGGGGAAGGGGAAGACCCCAAATCTGGCCTTTCCCATAAGGTGCCACCCCACACCTAGAGGCAGGCAAGAGCTAGGGGCTGCCTCTTCATTGGACTGGGCACGGGAAGGTGCTGTCAGGATGCCTGAGGGCCAAAAGGGAGGAAGTAGAGGAGGAATAATGGTTTCAGGGCCTCCTTTCCTGCCAGCCTGGCACCATTTTGAGAACGGGTGGGGGCCAACTCCTCCCAGTACAGCTCAGCACAAGGCCTAGCACCAAGTATCGCTTTTGAAACTGACTAACTGAACAAATGGAAGAAAGAAATGAGTCTGAGAATGCAGCACCACTCAAGAAGTGAGGACACACAAGACAGATGAGGCAGAAATAGTAGACCAGGCTCTGTACATGTGTGCCTGCATAAGCGCATGCATGCATGTGTATGTGTGCGTGTGTGTGTGTGTGTGTGTGCGTAATTTTGGTGGCTGTGTTTGGGGGAAGCTGTGTGAAGCAGGAGGTTAGCATGGAGAGACATCACTGAGGCCCCTGCAAGCTAAATCCCAGGCAGGTTTTATTCTGAAAGCAAAGGAGATCTATGAAGGGTTCTGAACAGGAAAAAAAAAAATCAGAGTCCGGTTTGTTTAAGAAACAACTAAAGAAAATGGAAGGTGGATTCAAGGAGAAAGGAACTGGCTACAGGCTGATTCATTCATTCAACAAATACCTATTAAGAGCCAACTAAAAGCATCTCGCACTGAGTCAAACACATATACTCTCGAACCCCAGGGAACCTGACCACATAACTGCTGTGCTTACAGGGAGTTTGCCTTCTAGTGGGGCAGAACAGGCAGGTGCAAACATACACCTATGTGGAATGTCTGTGTTGGTACATGCAAAGAAGGAAAATGGTGTTGGGAAGGGAATAGGAGGGATGAAGGAGAAGAGGGAATGGTTTTAGGGAAGATGGCCAAGGAAGATGTCTCTGAGAAGGTGACATCTGAGCAGACACCTGAGGGAGGTGAGGGCTATTTGGAGGAAATGCTGTCCAAACAGGGGAAATTGCAAGTGCAAAGGCCCTGAGGGGGAGTGTGCCATTTACTCAGATGGGGAAAGACTTGTGGGAAGTCGATCATTTCTATTTTGGATTTGCTGCATTGAGGTGCCTTCAGGACATCCAGAAACAGTGACCAGGAAACAGAAGCATTTTGGGGTAAAGATAGGGATTATAGAGAGTGGAATCCTGGGCACTGATGTAGAGGAAAATTGCAAGGAGGAGCATGGAGAGCCACCTGGGGCATAAGAATCAATTGTGGGGAGACCAGCTGCTAGGGATGAGGAGTGACGGTAGGGACCATGTGTCTAAAATGACATCCCCAGAATGGTCCTGATACCAGCTGCCCTTCCTCCACGACTACTCAGCCATTGGACAGAGCCAGGAAAACAGGCTGGCTTGGTGACAGAAGCCCTTTTTAGATGCCCACCTACGCTCTCCTGTTGCCCCCACTGTGGCCATTAGAACCGATCTATCCATCCTTAGTGCTTCTTTCCTCTAGCTCAAGGCTGGATCCTCAAGGCATTCCACAGCCCCCTCTCCTCTGTTATCAAACCTGGGGAGCAGAGGAGCCTGGACTGAGCGTCTGGAGGTCTGGGCCACACACTTCCCAGGGAATCTCTGAGCTTGCTTCCCCTGGCATTGAGATTTGGAAGGACAACATCTGAGCAGGACCTTCCAGCCTTCACATGACCAGAATCTCTGGGGCAACTTCATCACACTCAAATGGGTTCCTTAGTTTTCTGGTACCTGTTGAGCATCTGGCTCAGGCCTGGGGAGGTGGAGCCCTGACTTGTAGCCTTTGCTAATTCTCATGGTGTAAATCTTCCCTTCGTGGCCAACTTAAGTTATAATGGGAAGTCACAATTCCTAAAAATACCAAGGATTTACCAAGCAGCTTTAATGAGGTGGGAGGAGCCAGCTCTAGCACCTTCTCTGGACTCTTTCCAGAGGGATGGGAAGAGGAGGAAAGCCTAGGGTTCAGGAAGGGTATCTGCCTGTTGGTGAAGGAGGAAAAAAAGCCAAGCTTCTCAACCCCATCTTCATTATCAACACCTAAGTAACCCCCGGGCTGGGACTTAGCTCAGTTGGTAGAGCACCACTCTGTAGTCTCTGAGGTCCCGAGTTCCATTCCCAGCACCACAAAAAATGGTTGAAGGACACGGCAACCCACTCCCGAGGCAATCCCGAAACAATCAGCCATTGAAAACCCTATAAGGGTCGCTATGAGTTGGACACGACTCGACGGCACTTAACAACAACAACAACAACAAGTAATCCCCAGGGAGAAACTCTCTGAGCCTCTTATTTGTCCCCTTTGTTCATCTGGCTTTAACTCTATGACATCCTACCCAGGCCCTCAGTTTCCCCATCTGTGACATGGACAGCAAGTGCCAGCCTCTCCAACATCCCTTTCACCTGTGAGCTTCTGAAATTTCTGACATTCTCTGTCTCAGCCCTGGTGGCAGCCGAGGGCCTTCTCTCTCAAACACATGTCCCCAGCCTCTTAGACCCTCCCTGCTCCAGAGGCCCCCCACTGCCTCTGGCTCCCCAGGCTCCCTGATAAGGGGCCCAACTAATTACATTAGGATTTCATGCCAATTAGCAAACAATTACACGGGCAAATTGGTGCCTAATTTGGAGCAATAACAACAGCTCCATTGGCTGAGGAAAGATAGCTGCAGACAAGACACTTCACCCTGGCCTGGCCCCATGAGGGCCCCTGGAGGGCAGGAGCCAGCATTCAGCCCTGTCCTGGGTCAAAGCCTGCAGTACTTTTAGGATCTTTCCAACATGGTTTATGCTGATCGCATTGTCTGCCCAGGCGTGTGCTAAGTGAAGAAAGCAGAGGAAAGGGAGGGCAAAGTGGGGCCAGAGGGAACTGGGCACATAGGGCTGACCTTGTGGAGAAGATGGGGAGGATTTGAGGAGACCGAGAGGAGGGGAGATGGCATGGAGGTGACAGACCTGAATGCTGGAACAAGTCAAATGAGCTTAAGGCTAATGGAGAACCAGTCGGGCCAGAGCTCAGGATGGTGAGGGGAGCTGAGGCCATAGAGGTTCGGAGGGCCAGATTGGGACAATCAGACATTCTTCTGGAGGCCTTGGGAGCCACCTCTGTTCAGGGAGGGAGGGGGGAGGAGGAGCTTCATCTTGGGCTTCTGATACTGAATCACCAGCAACCAGTCATCCCACCTTTAGCTTGCCATGGGGTCTCATCTGGTCTCCCCTCTTCACATCTCTGGAACCCATCACCCTTGTTCAGAACCCTGACACCTTAGCTGCCCATCCTATCCCCCCACCACTTCGTGCCCTTATTTCCCCCAAGCAACCACCCTAAGGCACAAAACCCACCATATTCCTCCATTGCTTAAACCCACCATGGCTCCCCCGGTGCTCTTGGAATAAAGTCCAAGTTCCCTCCCTCAGCCTCTCTGCCCTCTACCCTCTGGCTTGGGGACCTCCCAGTTTTCCACCCTTCCCACCTCTACATCCACCCTGGGCTCCAAGAACTAGATGGCATTCACAGACCATGCCAGGCTCCTTCGCACCTCCCCACCCTGGGCTCCAAGAACTAGATGGCATTCACAGACCATGCCAGGCTCCTTCGCACCTCCAAACCTCTGACCAGGCTCCCTCTGCCCAGATTGCTCTCCCAACACTTCTTGCTTGTGACCAAATACTTCCTCCAAGCCTCTCCGGCTCTTTCCGGAAGCTCAACTCTTCCCTCCTCTGGGCTCTCTGAAAGGTGTTTCTTCTGGGGCACTGGTCTGCAGGGGAGCTGGCTTACTCCACATCTCCTTCCTCCAGGACTGACAGTGAATGTGCACAGAAGACAAAGGGATGGGATAAAAACGTTTTCCCCTGAGGATAGTGGGGACGTTGAGGCAGAGGTCCAGAAAAGTATTCATGAATCTGGTGTGAGCTTCTCTTGAAAAGGAAAGCTGGGTCAGCTTTCAGCCCTCTGCCCACTGGAGCCAAGCCTGCCGGGATCCCTCCAGAGTTATTCCTGAACACCTTCACAAAGCACAGAGTAACCACCTCCGCCCACTCCCACCCAGGCATTTTCACCTCTGCCCTCGATAAATGCAGAAAAGAAAATCTCTATAGCTAAGAATTCCCAAAAAGTAACATTAGCTCTGGTGAGGGCAGCGGCAGAGCAGATTGAACGGGAGCATGAAGACTGTGGCCATAGCTAGGCATGGTGGCTTCTGCCTATAATCCCAGCCGCTTGGGAGGCTGAGGCAGGAGGATCACAGGTTCGAAGCTAGAGATAGCCTGTGGAACTTAGTGAGACCCTGTCTCAAAATAAAAGATTAAAAAAGGGCTGGAGGTGCAGCTTAGTGATAGAGCACTTGCCTAACAGGTGCATGGCTCTGGGTTCAACGCCCCCCACCCCCAGTACTGCAAAACAGGAAGAAAAGACAAGACTGTGGGCAGGTGCAAGGAGGACATTCCTGACCATCAGCACACGGTGACCCTAGAGGAGTGACTAATGAGGATGTGCAGGAGGCTTGGGTGATCCAAGGCAACCCAAAAACAGGCCAAGGATGGAACCCAGGCCTTTCTGGAGGCAGACTGCCTGACTTTCCTGGGAGCTTCGTTCTCACTTGGGGGGCTGTTACTCCATCTCAAGGCCCATCACTCACGTTAATTACTGAGAAAAAGCCAATTTCTCCTCATTCCCAGACTCCAAACTGCAATATCATTAGGCTGGTAATGTGAGGAGAAATTGTGCGTGTCTGTCTTGGAACATGTCCTGAGCCAAAATGGGTGAGGGCATCCCCTGGCAGAAGCTTGTCTCCAAGATGCTCCCGTGGGCAGAGGGCCAATTCCAGAAGAGATGCTGTGCCACCTGGGTAGAGGTGCTTTCCCTCTCTGTTCAGCGGGTAACAATGATGGTAATTAAATCATACTTACTAAAGGCACAGATAAAGAGCCCACAACACCAAAACCTTGCCAGATGTAAACAGAGCTGCTATTGAACTTACACAAGGACACGGACCCCTTTGTCTGAACTGAACTTGAACTCAGGCCTGTGTGCTGCCCCAGGCTTTCCCAGTCTTCCCTGCACCCTTTTCTCTGAGTTCCTGCCCACCTCTGGACCAAGAGGCATCTGGACACCATCTTGCATCTGGGAGGGAGGAGTGGGCCCTTCTTACACAGTCCTTCTTCCCTGAGGCCAAGACCCTGACTGTGAACAGAACGCAGCCTCCCAGCCCTGGAGCAACAGCCACAACTCACAGCCCTTTACCTGCCTCTTTATACTCTTCATCATGTTTAGTCCACATTCAAACACACTTATCACACAAGGAAACTGAGGCTCAAAGAGGCAAGATGATTTGCCCATGTTCAAGTCTCACAGCTAAGCTAACCCAGGTCTTCCCAGTGCCAAAGCTCAGGCCGAAGGCAGAGCCTCATCTCGATCTATTCCGTACTCCACAAACACGTTCTCTTTCCCGCTCCTGTCCTCAAGAGCTGCGATGGGTGAGGCAGAGGCAGGATGTACAAATATAATGATAGTTCATTGTGATCCATGCCTGACACAAAACAGGAGTATAAAAGGTTTATCCTCACCAGTAAGCAAAGAAATGCAAATTAAAACAATAATACAATACCGGTTTTTACCTACTGAAATTAATACAGGTTTTTGTTTTGCTTTGCTTTGTTTTTTAAAGACAGCACGGTGTTGATGAGAACTGAAATCTGGGCCACTCTCAGACTCTGCCGATGGAAGGGTAAATGAGAACAACTTTTCTGGAAGGCCGTTGGGCAGTGGTGTCAAGAGCTTTAAAAACAGATTGAACTTTTAATCCTATTAATCTGTTTTTAGGAACTCAACCCAAGAAATAACCGAAGATGTTAAAAAAGAACCATGTACAAGGATGCTTATTGCTATTATTTATAACTGTGAAAAATCACAACCAACATAAATGTCTACCGGTAGAGGGTTGGTTAAATAAATTACGATACATCCATATATAAGAACATTATGCAAACATTAAAAGTCATGCTCTTGAAGAATTCTTAATAACCTGGGGAAATGCTGCCTGTATAATAAGTGAAACAAAGCAGGAAACAAAATTGTACATGTAGGATGGCCTCCATTTTATAAAGAAAATACGTAATCAATTGATGTAAAGAAAGTCTGGAAAGAAGTAAAGTGAGGTAATCTGAAAGGATATGGATGATTTTTTTTGGCTTCAATTTATACTTTTCTGTTACAAATCTTCTGTAAATGTTCAGGGAGAAGTATATGCAGCCGGGAGCCATGGTGTACAACTGTAACCCTAGTGACTTGAGAGGCTTCGGCAGGAGGATCACAGGTTTGAGGTCAGAAGCAGCCTGCACAACTCAGAGAGGCCCTGTTCCAAAATAAAATAATAAAAAATGGGGGCTGTGGGTGCACCTGAAGGGTAGGGCACTTGCCTAGACTATGTGAGGCCCTGAGTTCAATCCCTAGCATTGAGAAAAAACAAAAAACAACAACAACAAAAAAAAAAACAAATATAATGAGTGTGTGGCAGGGAGGGGCAGCCAGGCTGACATGAGAATACAGAGGTTCCTAACTGGGCGAGGGGAAGAGCAGCCCAGGAAGGCTTCCTGTTGGAGGTGAGGCCTGTACCGAGTACCAGAGAGAGTAAGCTTTATCCAGTGGAGGGATCAGTGTTCCAGGCCAGAAAAGTCATGCGCAAAGGCAAGAGAGATTCTGGCTGCTTCCTGTAAACTCTCAGTAGCTCTGTGGCTGGGAAAAGAGGTTAACAGAGGACTATGGTCAGCACAGAGCTGACCCCAGGTGTTGGAAGAGCAGGCTAACCAACTGCATTTTGCCCTGAGAACAAAGTGGAGTATTGATGGGTCAGAGGCAGAGAGGTGACAGGATCCAAGGTGTGTTTTAACAAGATCTTGATGGCCACAGAATGGGGGGCATTGGGGTGGAACTTGGGAGATGGGATGAGGCAACCCATGGAACCTAGAAACTGGCAGGGAGACGTGAGGAGACCTCAAGTGGTAAGTGTGGTCTGGGATATGGCAGCTGAGAGGAAGGGAGGAAGGACCTGCAGGAGCAGTGATTATGAGCAAATTTGACAGGACCTGGTGATTAATTGGAGAGGGGAGGCCCGGTGGAGGAGGGGAGCCCCTGCTGCTGACAGTGACTATAGGGCAGGCAACAGAGGCTTAGACTGTATGGTTGAAAGAGCACTTCACACACACACACACACACACACACACACACATTCCCTCCTAACGGACACACTTGGGGCTTATCTGCTATTTGGCAGCAGGTCCTAGGAGAAGCTGACCCCATCACCACACTCCACTCACCAGGGGCACTTCTGTGCCCCCTTTTCATCTGCACAGCCAGCCTGTAGTGGGCGTGGGTGGGATTAAGGAAAAGGTCCAGGGAGGTAGGGGCATGGGCAGGGGCTTAGCCAGAAAGGCCATGGCTAGGTCCCTCCCTTGGGACACAGACACAGACACACACACACACACACACACACACACACACACACTGTGGCACATGAACCCAGACCCATCAAGATCTAGCAGTCATCCACAGGATTCTGAAAGACAAGTCTCGGTCATTGATGGACACTCAGTGACACAGCTCAACAGAGGCCATCACAGAGTCACAACACCCCATGGTCACACAGCCTGGGTTTCATACACAGACCATTGTGTTTTGTCGGGGTCCCCAAGGTCCTCCTTCCTATGCCACCCCCAGCCCTACACCCACTCCTTCCCCCAAGGGCCAGCACCAGGAACTGGCTCAGGGACCTGCAGCCAAACGGGGCACCCCAGTCGGGAGGGAGGCCTCTGAGACAGGGTTGCCACGGCAACAGGCTCTCACAGAACCAACCAGAGGCTTGGGTTCAGGCTCTTATTTTTAGAAGTTGGGCCTGTACTGGTTGGGCCTGCCAGGGCCTGGCTCCCACGGGGATGCCCGAAGGCATGGACACCAAGTGACACCTGGGGGCTCTGGGAGACACTGTCCAGGCTGAGCTTCTTCCTCAGGGTTGTTCCCAGGGAAGGGTCTTTGCTCCCTGTCTTCACACTGACCTGGGATCTTCCACCAGGACCAACCTTCAACCCCCAGGCCCAGAGAAGGGACACAGCCTGCTGTCCCATCATGCTGCAGCCTGATGATGGCTGCGGTTTAATTTATAGCATGTCAGGGGAGGGAAGGGGCGGGAGCTCAGGCTGATTTGTATGGTGCTGTTTCGAGGCTGTGTGTAATTGTGTCTGAATGAGAGCATTTGTGTTGTGCATCCTCGGAACTGCCCTCCCCCATCGACTCTGTGTGCGTGCATGAGCGGGAATCCCACCTTCCATAGGGGCAAAAAGAGGAAAAACGCTATCCCTAACCTCCACACAGGCCACAAACAATCTCCTTAAAGCAGAGGGAAGGGCAGAGATGTCAGGCGGGAAGGGTGGTGGACTCGGTGTCCCCTCTTGTACAGACCTCTCCTATGTCTGAGCAGCTTGGGGGTGGGGGGTGGAAGGATGTGGTCCAGACAAACCCAGGTGGACAGAGACTGAGGGAGGGAGAATCAGGAAGCTGGAGCCAGTCGACTTTATGGTGACTCCTCCAGCTGCTGGGGATTTCTCTGTTAATCTGGGACTGCTCTGTTTGCATCTCATTTGCCTACATTTGCATAACAAGGGTCTGGCTGGCACTGGGGATCGAAATTCCTGGCCTGGGTAATTGTGTGAAAAAGCCTCTGGAGGCTGAGCAGGAATCCTGGGGTCCCAGAAGCAGAAGTGGGGAGCTGTCTGTTGAGGCTGAAGGTCTCCAACCAATCAACCTCAGGAGGCCTACTTTTTCCCTAACCCTTGCCGTGAGAGGTGGGGATGGCTTCAAGAATGGAGTAGGAGGGGTGACAGGATTAAGAACCAAGTCATCCTGGAGAGCCCCCTAGAACCCAGCATGGAGCTGGGCCCAAATTATTCCCATGAGTGGGAATGGCCTGATCTTGGCAGGGCCTGGGCAGGGATGGGGGAGGTAAGACTCAGCCGCTTGTGTATCTGCCTCCTGTGGGAGTGGTTCTCTGGCCTGAGCGACCAGGGCCATATTCTGGACCTGCCATTTACTAGCTCCAGGACTCTCAGACCTGGGCAACACAGGCCCTAGCCCCACACCTCCCACTTTAGATGACCCCACTGGCCTCTTCTGCATGGGCTGAGGAATTTCCAAGTCAACAGGTCCACAGGGTGGTATCCACCTGGAGCCTCAGTTACCAGACCTCAAAATTCCCTGACCAACAGCCTTAAACAAGCCGCCATGGCCTGTAAGGCCTCTTGCCTACCTCCAAGCATGGCTATTTGCCAGGAATGTGGACCAAGCAGGGGCTCGAGCATTGGAGTGTCCATGGACATGCGTACAATGCCCCTGAGGCTGCAGGATGGAGCCTAGGGTAGATTGAGAAGGGGGTGTGTGGTGGACTAGGAGGCTCCTTTGCTATTCTTATCCTAGGCTCTTCAAGCATTTGGGATGGCTCCCACAAGCTATTTGACCTTGGGCAAGTTACTTAACCTCCCCTTTTCCGCAAGTAGGGTTAGTAGTAATAGCTGCTGCCTAGAATTGTTATAAGGATGAACTGAGTTAATTCATAGAAGGCACTTAGAACAGTGCCTGGCACAGAGTAAGAGCATGTGAGTGTTAGCTATTATTATCTCTCATCCTGAGATTTGGCCCTTTTCCCTCCAGCTGCAGAAGCACCTTCTCTTTCATTTCGAGAAACTGAGGAAGAAGTAAGGCCTAGGGACATCCCTTTCACTCCCCTCTCCTCTCTCAGAGCCCAGACACCCTTTTCTCCAACCCCAATGGCTGCAACCCCAGCCCAGGGTCCAGGAGAGCAGCCAGGACACTGGACTGAATATAATGATTTGTTTAATGTCTCTAATTGTTGAATGAATGAACAAACAAATGAATGAATGAAAAAGACTAAATGAAAAAGACTAAATGAAAAAGACTAAATAAAAAAGACTAAATGAAAAAGACTAAATAAATAAAAGTCAAACTGAAGGCTGGATGGACTGAGCCGGACTGCCTGATAGGCAGATGTTCTCGCTGTGGGATCCTCAGATCTGTCTTCCTGACCATCACTGTTTTCTGTTTTCATTAGATGGTGAAGGAGCTGGAGAGCAAGGGATGGGCTTGGAATTACAGGGAGAGTGTCCATAGATGTCCTGGGTCCTTTCGTGTCCTTAGACATCTGAGTGTGTGTGTGTGTGTGTGTGTGTGTGTGTGTGTTTGGGGGGGGTGTTCTCTGTGTCCCCCTGCTCAGAATCTCCTTGCTTTTTAACAATGAGGGGCCTGGGACAGGCCTCATCTTAGTCTGGGGCAGGGTGTAGGTGGGGAGATGCTGGTGAGCCTCATTACTTCCTTATTTACACCCGGCCCCTCTGGCAGAGCCAGGCCTCAGTGCACCTGCCTGTCAGCCAGCGGGTTAGTGGTGATGAAGAGCTCTCTTGGGGCTTGCCTGCTTCCACCATCTGGCCAGGATGGTGTTGGGAAAGGTCGGGTGTCTGCCAAAGGATGCCCCTCTGGGCTCTCAGGCCTGGCACAAGGCTTACCTCAGAGTCATGGTGCCTGTGCTTCTGTGTGTGTGTGTGTGTGTGTGTGTGTGTGTGTGTGCGCGCACGCGTGTCTGAGTCTGTGTGGTGGCTAGGTCTGGGCGCAGCTGTGTTTGTATTCATGACTTTCTATGTTTGTGTGTCAGTGTGGCTGTAGCCTTATGGCCTGGGGTTTCTGTGTATGTAGGACCGTGCATCTCATGCACTGGGGGCTTGAGTTTGGGAGTTTTCTATGGGAAGCTCCAAGCAGAGGCAGCTGGTCCTCTGGGGGTTCCTGGCTCAGCTTTCATCTGGGAGAAATTAACCTGTAGGTCCATTTCTTTAGAGGGCCTGGAAGTCCCTGTGAGGGAAACCAAGTTAGCCAAGGAGCCCTAAAGCATCCTTACCTGTCCTTAAGCCCCATTCCCTAGAGCAGGCCTCTGGATTCAGGCATCACCAGAACTTCTAGGTTCCCTAGGGAAGCATCCCCTCACCTGCCCCTGCACAGAGACAGCACACGTGTAAAGTCACTCTGAAAAGTACAGTCACACAGTTACCCAGACCTAGGCACTGACACGGCACCACACATTAGCCAGACACCTGCATGTGTAGTCAGAGATCCACCAAACACAAGCCCAGGGAGACATACGTTTATATCCTGGCATTATACACACTATGGCCACGCAGATGTATAGGCCCGTGCATGTTAGTACCCTGAAACACACCCATATTCTTGCAAGTTTGCACCTGCTTAGTCACATGCATGCATATATGTTCACATTTTGTCCTTTGTGTGTCCCTTCCCACCCTCACTCCAGTCCTCTCTGTCCTATCCACTAGCTTGTAACCCTCACTCACTATAGACAACCTCTGCAAGGTGGGCATCAAAGAAGAGCAAATAGCATATGCATATGTGGCCTCACAAATACGAAACTGCATATATGTATGGTTGTGCTAGCTCTGTGCAAAATGGGGGAGTGTCTCTGGGACACTGGGTATTTTTCTGTCTATGTCTATGTGTATTTCCAGAAGCACTTTGGTACATCTGTATGTACTCATCTGTGTGAATGTGAGTGTGACAGTGGGGGATTGTTGTATCTGTGTCCCTGCATTTTGTGGGTCTATGTGTGCACATTTACATAGCCATGCATGCCCTATGTGTACATGGCTCTGTGACCCAGGCTGTACAGGCTGGATTCGCTGACTCCACTGCCAGCAGAGGCTATGGCCTGGGGTGGGGCCAGGTGAGACTGGACTGAATCCCCCAGTGGTTGACAGTCGTATTTACAGAGCTCTGAGTAGGACATAATTGCTTCTATTAATCTTTCTCCGGTTGTTAATTGCTCACTTATCGGGTTGTGTACTATGCCGACTGTTGCTCTTAATTCGCCTCCATAGCTGCAGGTGTTTGCTGCCTTATTAACTGTTAATCGGCTAGGGATAGAGACTTAATTGGCCCCCAGAGTGGGACACAGGCGGGCCAGCCGGGCACTGCTAGGCTCTCAGTCTGTCACTGGAACTCTCACCTGTGGAGTACAGGTGGCTACAGGAAAGGGACTGGCATATTGCCAACAGACAGCAGTCCTACACACAGTAGTCAGAATGATAACTGCAAAGTATGGTCCCCATATAGTCCTACCTCCTCCCAGTAGCTAACAAGCCAACCAGAACCTGCTTCCTATATCCCCCTCTCCATCTCCATCAGCAACAATCTTCTTCTACCCAGGATAGGAACCAATCTCATCTATTTTAATTATCTGAACTGAATTGTCAACTAACACCAACACAGAATTGAACTGTTTTTTGCCCTTTAATGTCTCTTCTGCCTCCCTGTGGCCCTAGCAATCAAGGCTGTTAAGATTACACAAACACTAGGAGAAAAGAGAGCAAAAAGTAGGCTCTGCTAGAGGAGAAAGGGCAGAAGTTGGTGCTAGGAAGGATTTCCCAGCCTTTGAGGAGGCTACCTGGAGCAGTTAGAGTCCAAACAAGAAAAAGAAACTTCCAGGAGGAAGTTCTGCTGCTCCATCCACCCATGCTTTGGCTTGCACAGCCCTAAGAACAGGGAACTTCCTTCACTGCACAACTGTACAGCTACAGCAGCAAAAGGGTTCTTCATACTGAGTCAACCCTCCTCCCTGCTATGTTGTAGCAGATGAATCCCAATGTCCACAATGGAGAAACCAAGGCCCAGAAAGGGCAAGGGGGTAGGCTCAGGGCTGCCCTGTCCTCTCTGATAAAGACTCAGTCATGCAGCTCTCTAAGTGAAGTCTTGACTCTCCACCTTTCCAGGGGCTCCGCTCCATCTCAGACATCCCAGCCACTACCTCCTCAGCTCCCTCCTCAAGCCTCCCATCTCAGCAGCCACTGCTGGAGCCACCTCAGTCTCCAGCCCTTGAGACACGAATGCAAAGGTTCTAGAAACAGACAAGGGGGTGGGGGACAGGGTCCATGCTGCACCAACCTGGCTTCCAACCTCCAAAGACAAACAGGCAAGCCAACAGTCCTCATCCTGCACCTGAAGTCCAGTCTTCCCTGGCATCTGAAATTTCTTCCTCAGGTCTAGTTGTCATGTTTTGAGCTGCAAAGGAAGTTAGTTTGCTTTAGCTGGGTTCTGAGAGGAGTAGGGCTCTAAAGAGGGAGCGAGGGAGCACCATGGAGTACATACTCTACTATATGTTAGAGCAGCAATAAGTGTGTGTAAAAGTGACAGCCCATCTAACCCTCCCATAACCTAGTGAGTTAGGGATAATATCTCTATTTACGGAGAAGGGAACTAAACCACACAGAAGGGAACTAACCCAAGATCACCCAGCCAGGAAAGGGCAGAACTGGGAACAAGAATTGGCATTGCTTAGGGAACCGACTATCTTAGGCCAGGAATACCTGGAAGGATTTATGCTAATGATTCAAAAAGGGTACGTGGGGACTAGGAGCCAATGGTCACTATCACAGCTCTCCCATCCACCTCAGGTCTGAGAACACGGATAAGCAAAACACTCATGCATGCGCAGCCCAGGTGCCCATCAACCAACGGACAGGATGGGAGCAAAGAAAAGGGAACTGTCCAGGGATAGATGTCCAAATGAGTTCCAGCCCCGCCTCTATGTTAATGACATGCAGATATATGTAAATTTGCACATGCAACTACTCAAACCTTTAGGAGCAATGGGGTGACACAGGAGCAGTTGCTATGGAAATCCAAAAGCGACGCCCCCCACACACCCGCACCAGCAGGCGCATAGACACGTGCACAAAGACTCAGGGTTCCTTGCTCTCGAGCCCAGAGGATCACGGAGTGGCAGAGGGTGTGAACCGGAAGAGCCCTCAGAGACTGCGTCCAGCTGGTGAACGCTGAGGCTGGAGGAAAGTCGCGAGGAGAGCCACGTCGCGATTCCTGCCAGCCCGGGGTGCCTTCCACTAAAACCCTTTGGGTGAAGGGCAACTCCTACTCCGGCCTAGCAACGCGAGCCCCGCCCAGCATTGCATAGCAACGTCCCTCGAGCCTAGCAACCGCCAGTCACGCCCCCTCGCAACGTCAGCATAAGCGTTCCTGGCCCCAACTAAGAGACAGGAAAGGGCCCTGTGGACTAGGGCCAAAAGATGGGTGGGAGTCATGTGGCCCAGCCCCCCGCCTCGAGGCAAACTGCAGGATTTCGGGTCCATCTATAGCCCTCTCCCCACGGGCACGATGTCAGACGGCCGTGTTAGCACCTCCATTTATGGAGGGGCAAACTGAAGCTCGGAAAGGAGGGCCCTGTAGAGGACAGAGGTTGTTCTTCCCGTGTGCCCTGGGAGGGCAGCAAGCCTCTCCCGTCTCCCAGGGAGGAAGCCCAGGCCTGGGGGAGGGGCGCACAGCCGTCTCCTCCGCTCCAACTGCGTTAGGAAAACCACCCAAGTTGCGGACTCCAAGGCGAGCTGCAGGTTTGCATAGTAATTTGCGTCATTTGCATATAGCGCGGAGGCTGTGGCATTCCGGTGCTCTTTGGAACACGAGGGCTTCCCGAATGGTATCTGCTCCCTGCCGTGGTTCACCTCTCCAGTTCCCTCTCCCCTGACCCCGCGTCCCGCATCCTGGCCCCCGCCACCCCTGCTTCCAACCCCTAGGAGTAAATTCTCTCACCCCCGCCCCCAGCTCAGCCTCGGCCCTGCCAGCCCTGACCTCCATCTCAAGGCCGAGAGCCCCCTCTGCTGTCGGCTTCGGGTAGAACAGCCGCAGGACTCCTGGGGCAAGGAAGAGGGGCTCTCCATATACACCATCGCCCCTCCCTTCCCAGTAAATCAGGGTCTGCAGCAAGGTCCCTGCGTGGGTAGATTTAGAGAAAGTGGACAGAGAGGGCACCCCTTCTGGCGCTGGGGCGAAGGGTGGGGTCCTGCAGAGAGTCTCTCCTTAGCCCTGCCAGGTTTCCCTAAGCTGGGCTAGCTAGCCTGGGACTAGGTTCCAGGTCAGTCCCCAGACGCAGGTCTCTGGAGGTATGAGCCACACTGAGGCGTTGCCATCACAGCTGCTGTGAGGAGCTCATTCAGGCCCAATGCAAGGCAGCACCGTCCAACCCTCCCGCGAGCCTCCGCCTGCCCTAGGCCTAAACTCTCTCTCTCTGGGAGCTGGCAAGAGGCATGGAGTTGTGTCACCCACAACAGAGGCTTATGCACAGACATGGAATCACACACACACACACACATCATCATCATCATCATCATCATCATCATGGGCGCACGCAGAGACACACACAATGTGATGGCACTTTGTGCCTTCCCAATCCACCCAAAGGAAAAAAATCTTGGCCACCGAGTTTAAAAATTACTGCAATTTGCTCTCCTTTTGCTCCCTAGGGGCTTGTATATGTGAGTGTCCCTTCAAAAGCCTGTTTTCTCTCTCTCCCCCTCACCCTAGTCCTGCCTTCTTTCCCACCACCTATTCTTCTCCCTAGGTCAGAATGCTTGTTAAATGCTTCCAGAAGCCACCATGACAACAGCTGTCCCCTGGAGCACAGTGATGGCTCAGGACCCCTGACCAGCAACTGGCAAGGCCACATCCTGAGCACAAAATTTCAGAGACATGTCAAGACCTGGCCAGGACCTCTCCTGCCCAACCAGCAGAAGCAATCCTAAATTCTTTCCCAAATTCTTTATTGAACCAAAAATCAACACCAAACAGACTGCAGAGCAGGAGACAGCAGGGCAGGTGGGGAAAGTTGACCTTTCTCTTCCTCTACCTTGCCTCTTCCTGGTCCAGCACTGGGAAAGGAATCAAAACCCCTGTTGTGGTGGATCAGGAGGGTCAAGCCTCTCTAGGGAGGGGACACTCAGAGTCAGTCCACCTCTAGGGCCAAAGAGGGGTCAGGGTCTGGGCCAGAAAGCTCTGGAGCTGCAGGGGGCTGGCAGACGCAGCCAGGAATCTTTGGGGCTGCAGAGGGCTGGGCAGGTGCTGCAGAGGGCTGGGCAGGTGCTGCAGAGGGAGTGGGGAGGTGTTTCTGGTCTGGGGGCCACAGTGAGTCTTGAAGCTGGTGACACATCGTCACCAGGGCCTTAAGGTGCTGTAGCAGACCTTGGTGAAGACAGGTGGCCCTGGGGAGGTGCTGGCCATGGTCAAAGCCATGGACAGCTGGTGCTGCTGAACAGGAATGTTGGTGCTGGCACCAGCCTGGTTCTGGAAACCATGGCCCTCGCCCAGGACCCTTCCAGGTTTCAGGCTCTGCCCACAGCCTCCCTCTGCCTCTGGGGAGCCTCTGCCAGGTACAAATGCCCCTTGGAGCCAGCCTGCCCTTGGCCTGGCTCTGCCACAGGACCCTCCCTGGAGGAGGGGAGTCTTTCGGGACCGCATCTGGCCTCCTGTTCTCTGGCTGGTAGTATCTTGTCTCCACTTTCCGGTTGAAGGAGACCACCTTGCGAACCTTGCCCCACATGGGGCTGGACATGGCTGTATCTGGAAGCCCTTCCTTGGGGAGCAGCACAGCCAGCAACAGGCTTGAGTGAGTGGCTTCCAGACCTGAGAAAAGAAAGAGGATGAGACCTAAGGCCTGGAGGGGGATAACACAGAGCCCCCAAAGTTGCATTCTGACTGCAGCAGTTCTGACATTAGATCCCAAGAAGAGCTTCCTGGCAGTGAGTCAGGACCGTGAGACCCAGGGAAAGTGGGAGAATGAGACTGCCTTGGAAGATTTGGTCTCAGCATCATAAAGGCTCATCTGGCTGAGGGTGGGGCATGGATGGTTTGACCTCAAGGCTCTATGGAGTCACAGTCTACTTGGTTGTCCTAGGACGTGCAGCCCAGAAAGGCCAAAGGCTTTACTCAGGAATGTACAGCTCCTGCACAGCGGTCAGTGCAGCTTTTGGGAAGCACTCCTCCCTTCTGTCCTCGGTGACACCTGTCTGTGGGTCCTGCCTGTCTTGCTGCACCTAGGTCAAATGTGGCTATCCCTGGAGCTTCTATTCAGGGATATGTAATTGTAAAGGCAGTAAAATATGGTACTTAGGAGCCCAGTTTCTGAAACCAGGCTGCCTGGGATGAAACCTAGCTCTGCTGTTGACTGGCTGTGTGACTCTGGACAAGTCACTTGCCTTCTCTCTACCTCAGTTTCCTCATCTGTGAAACAGAGAATCTGATAGTACCATCTTGATAGGAGTATTGTAAGAATGAAAGATTTGGGCACCATGGCACAAGCTTGTAATCCCAGCTACTCAGGAGGCTGAGGCAGGAGGAGCACAAGCTCAAGGCCAGAGGCAGCCTGCATAATTTAGCAAGACCTTGACTCAAAATTTTAAAAACTTTTTAAATGGGCTGGGGGTCAGCCCAGTGGTAGAGCACTTGCAAAGTATGTGCGAGGCCCTGAGTTCAACTTCTAAATACTGTAAATAAATTAATTAATTAAATAAAAATTTACAAAGGGGTTAGGAGTGAGCTTAGTGGTAGGGTGCTTGCCTAGGTGGCCCTGGGTTCAAGCTGCAGTACTAAAAAAAAATAAAAAGACTAATAGAGTTTACCTAGGTAAAGGGGCTGGGGTGGAGTGTGCTTAGCATGTATGAGGTCCTGGGTTCCACCCTGAGTACAAAAAAACAAAAACAAAAACAAAAACCCCACTTCATCTAGGTAAAGCTGGTACACAGTAAGCAACACTCAAATATGAGGTTTTGGTTTGTCTGGTTTTGTGTGTGGTGCTGGGGATGGAA
The DNA here is from genome assembly GCA_007922755.1 of Pedetes capensis. NCBI lineage: Eukaryota > Metazoa > Chordata > Mammalia > Rodentia > Pedetidae > Pedetes > Pedetes capensis. Next base: position 271,153 of record VMDO01000070.1, on the reverse strand, counting down.
CCCAGGGCCTGGCGCGTGCTCGGCAATCACTCTACTCCTGAGCTACATCCCCAGCTGAGCTATGACTGACCTCATCCCATTTGCCCTCAGGTGTTCCCTTCTGAGATGTGCCTGATAGTGCACACAGGAGGGTGTGGGCCATGCCCATTCTGGTGGCCCAGTGAGGGGAGGCAGGTGTGCTATGTGCGTCAGGCCCTCACCTGGGCCCCCCAGAGGGCGCAGTCTGGTGGGCAGGGGCTGGAAAGCGGGCAGGGGCAGCAGGACCATCCCCACTTGCTCCACAGCCGCCAGGCCATGGTGCTGCTTGTTGTTGAGGTAGGAGTAGAGCAGGCGGCAGTTCTGGATGTCCCGAGACCCATGGGGACACAGTCGGAGCACGCAGACGTCCTATAGTCACAGAGGAGGAGGAGGAGCTAAGGTACAGTCATCCTCTGCGCCTATGATGCGACAACCCCAAGTCTCAGCAAACCTCTCTGAACCCATTTCCTGGAGGAGGGGCTTGGCCAGGCTCACTCAGTGAGTTACGGTCATGCTGGGAATTAGACCTGGATTTCCAGAACCAGGCCTCTGCCCCAGAGGTGGAGGCAGGGAGCTCAGGGTGGGGGTGAGGCCTGAGGAGAACAGAAGCTGCCCAAGAGCAGGCAGTTACCTTGGCCCCTGCTGGGCAGATGCTGGCCAGAAGGTCCCAGACAGTGCTGGGAGGGATGCAGCCTGCTGAGCGGATCACCTCGGGCAGAGCCTGGGGACAAGCAGGATGGCCAGTCAGCCCCCTTCTTCCCACCCTCTCAGGCAGACTCACTCACAGTCACCTGGGAGGCCAAAGCCTGAGCCAAGAAGATGGGCAGGACCCTTAGTGGCTTTCCAGACAGCTCTAATTGCTCCCAGAGACCAATAGCCTGTCCTGACCAATGGCCTACAACCTCTCAGAAGCCACTCACTCCTTCATCTAAGTCCCTCCCACCTCCCTCCCAGGAGTTAGATGAGGTATGTAGGCCCACCCTCATCTAACACTTTAACTGATCATTCAGTCACTCAACCATCACTCCTATCACCCTCCTCTGAGGCAGAGAGGTACCAAACACCTCTCCTGGGCCCCTCTGGCATGATGCCTTGGGGTACAAGGAGTCTTTTACCCTGCGTATCTCTGCAGGAACGGGGCCAGGCACAGAGAGGGTGCCAATGACTTGTTTTACAATGAGTAGTGGAATGAAGGAAGGAAGGAAGCAATGGGAGGCAAGTAGGTGACTGGGCTGGGGAGCATGTGAGGAGGCCCTGGGAACACAGCCGGTGTACCTGGACAAGCTGGCAGTTGTGTCCTGACACCAGCTGAGCCTTGGCTCGGAACCGCTTGATTGAGAACATGTCCAGTGTGCCCTCCCAGGGTGGTGGGCTGGGCAGAGCGTTTGTGGGCCCAGCAGGCACTTGGAGCCTAGGAGGAGAGATAGAGGCAGGCCTAGGCAGAGCAAGTCATTAGGACACCCCCCAGCACCTCCTTCCTTTTCAGAGCAGGTGCTACAGAACACAAGGCCTAGCGTGGCCTGGTACAGGAAGGAGCCAGTAGGCTAGGGTGATTAGTTCCATTTGCAGATGGGTAAGCTGAGGCTCACCATGGCAGGAAGACTTGCCCAAGGTCGTACAGGGAAAAATGTCCATGCTGTGTGTGTGTGTCTGCCACCCCAACTGGTGGCCTCCCATGCCAACCCTGCCACACCCCCCAGCTCCCAGCCTCACACCTGGCCTGGGGCTCCATGGGAGGTGTCTCTCTGGCTTTGGGCATCTCTGGAGAGGACACAGGAGCTGGGCTTGGGGCTCTCTGGAAGACACCGTCCTCCTTGTTCTTGGTGGCTCTGAGAAAGCCGGGCAGCTCACTCGAGGACTTCCAGTCTGCAAATAGCAGAGGCAGGAGCTGGAAGCCAGCCCATGGCTTGCCAGCCAGGACCTGAGCCAGGTTCATTTCAAGCTGATCTGCGGCACAGGCACCCCCACTCTGCCACCTTCTACCTCCTCTCACCCAGTGATGCTGCTGCCCCCAGGGGACCCCAGCCCTCCACTCCACACCATTCCCACATCCCTTCCCACCTGCACAGATGCGGCAGTCGGGATCCAGGAAGTGGTGGTCGTGCTGCTCTGTGGTGTCTTCCAGCAGGGTAGACAGGTTCTGTGGGCTGCTGTCTCTGGACACCGTGGGCCCCTGAAAGTCACAGTGGCAGAGAGGGACAGATGGGAACATGGCTAGGGAATTCAGGAGCCCTCTGTGAGTAGGGAGCCTCAGGAATGTGGTTTATTTTTCTAAATAGCATCTTTTTATTACAAAATACTCTGGACTTGAAAAGGAAGTTTGGAAAACACCAAAACACATTGATATTAAAAGGAAATAAAAAATAAAAAAATAAAAAAAACAATAAAAACCCTTGTTCCACCATTCAGACAGCTATTGACATGCTGAGTATTTCTTTGTCATAGTCTTTCTATACATGAGGTTTGGGGGCCTTTTTGCTATAATAGCTGGGAACAAATATTCAACTTTGTATCCTTGTTTTGCTCCTAATTGCAGCAGAGGCATTTGCCAGGTTATCTAGTCACTCTGGACAGTGCACTGATGAAGTGGGCTGTAGTGCCCAGGTCACTTCTGTTTCTAGACGTCTGGATCATTTCCAGGTTTTCACTATTATGAATAGCATGGAGAACATCTTTGCGCAGAAAGTATTTTCCTAAACTTTACAACCTTTCTTTAGGTCAAGTCCTCAGAAGGAAACAAGAAAATCAGGGAGAATGAGAATTTTATTTTATTATTTGTGGTACTGGGGAGTTGAACCTAGAGGCTTGCAGATATTTTGCAAGAGCTCTACCACTGAGCTGCACTCCCACCTCCTTTTTCACTTTTTCTCTTGAGTCAGGGTTTTGGTAAGTGACACAGACTGTCTCTGGCCTCAAACTTGCAATCCTCCTGCCTCCGCCTCCTGAGTTGCTGGGATTGCAGGTGTGCGCCACCGCACCGGGCCTGGGAATGAACATTTTAAAGACTCTTGATGTTCACTGCCAAATCACCTTTCCCCTTCATAACAGTAATAGCTTAAACCAATGTTGTCCAGCCTTTTGGCTTCCCTGGACCACACCAAGAAAAAAGAAATTGTCTTGATCTGCACATAAATTATATGATATAGTTAGTGCATATACATAATGGGGGGGTCATGAAGAAAATAAACACTAAAACCCACAATGTTAAAAAGATTCTGTGGGGGCCAGGTGACTTGGGAGGCAAAAGAAGGAGGATCATAAGTTTGACGCCAGAGATAGCCTGTGTGACTTAGCAAGACCCTGTTTCAAGATAAAAAATGAAAAAAGTGAGGGGGCCAGAGGTGTAGCTCAGTGGTAGAGTTGTTCTTGTTAGGTGCCGTCGAGTTGGTGTCTGACTCACAGCAACCCTGTGTACAACAGACACTTAGCAACCCTGTGTACAACAGATGAAACACTATTATGCTTCTTTGCTATTCATAGGGTTTTCTATGGCAGATTGTTTTTTCGGAGTGGGTTGCCGGGTCTTTCTCCCAAGCCTATAGCACCTGGTGTTCCCAGGTGGTCTCCCATCCAAGTACTAACCAGGCCTGACCCTTCTTAGCTTCTGAGATTAGATGGGATCAGACACTACAGTGATAAAACTGCAGGCGAGTTGTTGTCAGGTGCCATTAAATCAGAGCCGACTCATAGTGACCCTATGTATAGCAGAGCAAAACACTACCCGACACTGTGCCATGCACATGATCTTTTTATGTTTGAGCCCATTGTTGCAGCCACTGTTTCTTCTCATTTTGAGTCATGCCACATCAGTAAAAGGAGGTCCCAGGGGTTTTACTCCATTCCCATCATTAACATCATTACATCATTAAGGTCAACTTGACTTTGAGGAGGCAACTCTTCCCCATTCATTTCTTGAATACCTTCAGCCTGGGGAGCTCATTTTCTGACACTGTATTTGACAGTGCTTTTCTGCTATTCATAGGGTTTTCAATGGCTAATTGTTTTGGGAGAGGACTGCCAGGTCCTTCTCCCTGGTGATAGCTTGAAAGATATGTGTAAAGCCCTGGGTTCAGCCCTGGGTTCAGCCCCTAGTACTACATACACACACACACACACACACACACACGCGCGCGCACACACGCACAAAGAATGGAGAGACAGACAGAGAGACAGAGAAACAGAGAAAGATACAAGAAGGAAAAAACAAGAAAAAAGAAAGAAAAAAGATTTGTGAGCTCACATTACTAGCTGTCCTGGGCCACATGTGGCCCATAGGCTACGGGCTGGACACGCCTGCTTTAAACACACACAAAAAACCTCATGTTGCTTTAGGAAGGTTTAAGGAGATCCTGAATCTCTGTCCTCACTCACCTTATAACCACTTTGAGAGATGTGCCAAAACATAGGTTTGGAGAGAGACAAACCAGGTTCAACCCTCAGCTCTACCAGTACACAGTGCGTGACCTTGAGCCAATGCATTCAGGTTCTGTTAGCTAGGGAAACAGCACTTACTACGAGGGCTATTGCCAGGTCTGAATGAGATGCTATTTGTAAAAGGGGCACCTAGTAGGTGCTCAATACTCAGCAAAAATTGTTTTGACCTGTCATCTTCCCCTCCCCTACCCCGCTATCGCCTCTCTCTTCCTCTCCTGGACAGAGCGCTTCTCACTAGGTGTCCCAGCTCTTCTCGTACTTGGACACTCAGCTTATTCAGAGAATATGGCTTAGTTTGGGCTGGGGAGAAGCCACACCACCTAGGGCTCCTCTCTGCACAGGGCGTTCTTCTCCGTGGCCTGAATATTAGTGGGAAGGGTGGGAGGCAAAGAGTTTTGTTTGTCACATTCATTGCCATTTCCCTAGTGCCTCGCACCCAGGAAGTACTCAAGAAACCTGTAGGGAGGGAATGAGTATGGGTCAAGGGACCTGCCCTATACGCCTGTCTCCTAGACACCCAGCTGGTTAGATCCAGGTGACAAGTGACCCACAAAACACTCCATCAAGCCAGAGTGGGCTCCTGAAAGTGACCAATGTGAGCCAAGGGAAAGTTCTAGTTAGCTGCAGGGTGTTTAGATGCCCAGTTAACCGATTCTGAGGCTGTTGAGCTACCATGCTAGGCAGGCTCTGTGAAAAACTAAGGAGCTGAGGGAAGGCGCAGGATATGCCTGAGGGTGGAGCCAATCCCAGGGGCAAGAGGAAGCCTAGACCCCGAGCTTCCCCAGGTGCCAAGGCAAGTTCCAGGAGGGGCTCTGGCTCTACTGCCCTGCCTGCAGCATCTCCACAAACCCATGAGAAGTGCAGGTCTCTGTTTCTGACATCTAGAAAACCACTGCCAGGAACAGTGTGGCTTCCTGCTCTTGGCCAGAATGGGGTTGGGGGTGACTGAGGGAACAGGCATCAGTGCAACTCACACAGGTGCCTTGGAGTTAGGCCACGCAGTGAGGATCATAGTCCCTGCTCCACCAAGAACAAGTAGAAGCACAGAGCAGACATGGGTCTTGCCCAAGGCCACACAGCTGGTAGGGTGAGGAGTGGGATCCCTGGCCATAGGCCCTGCCTGGAACCAGCTCAGACCCCCACTTACCATCAGGTCCTCCAGGGTCAGGATCTGGTCCATGTCCCGTGGGATCTCGACTTCACCCTTGTGGGTCAGTTTGGAGCCTGGAAGTCCATGTGGCTCATTCTGTTGCTGCTCAATCACCTCCAGGCCCTGAAGAGGCAAAGCCCCACCCAGTCAGGGTCTCCAGCCACCAAGTGCTCCTTCCCTCCCTGGAGGCCCTTCTGCTGTGGCTGCCTTCCCAGGCCAACCTCTCTCTGCCTCCGGGGCCACTCCCAACTCCACTCATTCACCCTTCAAGTCTTGCCTCCTCCTGGAAGCCTCGCCCTCACCTGCAAGTTAATTCTGCCTCTGGGTGTACTTCTCCCCACAGTCTGGGGAGCCTGTAGTATACTGGAAAGAGCGCAAGCTCTGAGTCTCAGCTGGACCCTTAATAAAAGCTCAGGTAGTACAGCCAGACTTGAGCAGTACTTAACTGCTCTACACCTCAGTTTATCTGTTCTCTAGGGATGAAATTAAAGGCACTGTATTAAACGACACACGCAGAGGGCCGGGCCCGGCGGATGGCTCATTGTGAAGCCGGCTGTGATGCTCACTATTGAGCAATGTCACCCTATCTGAAATGTTTCTCAAAAGCCCATCCCTCTTTTTCTAAGAATCCTAGAGGACAGAGGCCCACCCTGGCAGGTGGGCTTCCTCTTGTGGGACCTAGGCAGTCACACAGGGCCCTGTGCTTAGAAGGGTCCATGCTGGGTTTAAACCTCTGTTGGCACCACCTTGAAATTCTTACCAGGTATCGACAAAGGACCCTGCATTTTCTTGTTGCCCCAGCCCCCACCCCCAATTATGTAGCCAGTCCTGCCCTCTGCCCACCTCCCTAGGGCCTGGCCAGCAGCAGCTGTCCAGGAGCTGGGAGCAGAGGGATTCCTGCAATGGACTTTGGTTATCAGTTCCAATCAGCCAGAGTCTTCCAAAACAGGGCCTTAGCACCCTGCCCATCCCACTGGCCTCACCCCCTAGACCAGCCCCTGTCCCTCCTCATCCTGGCCACCAACAAGCCTTAGGCCAGCTTTCTCCAAAGCCAGCTTAGTGCCATACTTTCCCGCCCCTGACGGTTTCCAGTCAAGGTGAGGCCTGTGGCCAAGGGGCACGGGGGATGTGGCTGTGGAATGTGGGGGCTGCGGGGCCCCTTCCCCAACTCAGGGTACTAGGAAGACCCCTGGCCTTTTCTGGGTCTTCAGAGGCTGCGATGGAAGAGGGGCACTCAGGGACTTACCCCGTGGATGGTGATGACAATCCTGGACTCCAAACTTCAGGTGGTCACTCGGTCCTCTCCTCCCCTCCCAACCCACACACAGCCCAGCTGCACACGTCACCTCCCAACAGAGCCTCCGGCCCCAACACCTGTCCTTTCTGCTTCTTTCCCTACTTTCTCCGGGGAGGGGCTCTCTGGCTCTCTCCCCATCTGCCTTCACTGCTTCCTCCTTTCTGCTTCTTGGCTTTGTGCTTCCCTGCCCTGCTATCTGATCCCCTCTGCTGTGTCCCCCTCTTCCATTTCTGGGCTGCCCTGGCCCCCTAACTCCTGCTGCCTCTTCTGATCAGCTCCAGGGCTCACCTTTTTCTCTTCCAGGTCCCGCCAGCGGGACAGCTCCTGGGGAGCCAGCTGGACTGAGCTCATCTGCACCAAGTCACGGGGGGTCACGTCGCCTTGAACCACTTTAAGAAACAGGTCCTGCAGGGGCAGGAGCTGAGGCTGCACCATACCCCTCTGAAAGCCCCCCCCAATCCCCTGCCAGCTTCTGACACCCAGGAGGGAGGGCTGGCCCAGCCAGGCCAGAGCCCTGCTCACTGGGTTCCTGGGGTCACGCAGGTTGAAGAGCAGGCTGCGGTACTTGGTCTTGTAGCGGTAGTTGGTGTCTTGTGTCACGTCCAAGAGTGCTGCCTCGATGCTAGTGGCGATGCCCGCCACCTCCTCCTCCCTTGGTAGTGGGTCAGGAAGCTCCCGAAGGCTGCAGGGCAAAGGGCAGTCCTAAGCCAGGAGGCTGTTCCCACACGTACCTTCAGAAGGAGAAGGCAGGTGGGGAACAGGGCCAAGCCACGTTCTTTCTGCTCCAGGCCTTTCCTCCGTGAGCCTGACTACCCGCAGCCCAGCTCTGGGAGCAAGGAATGCAGTCCATCCCCATTCACAGCAGAGGCTGCTGAGCTGAGAGACCGGGCACCAGCCACGTGATCACTGCCAAAGCAAGATTCAAAAACAGATCTCTCCACCGAGTGGAGGTGAGGGACGTGGAAGGGAGAAGGCCTGGATCGGAAGTCAGGAGGGAGAGCAGAGGTGACCCTGACTCTGTCACTACTTGCTGTATGGCCTTTGCAAACCCCTGCCCTCTCTGGTCTCCCCATCAATAAGTGAGACCTCTGGGCTCAGATCTGAGATGCTCCCAGCACAGACTCTCATTGTGTCTGTGTAAGTATTTGGTGTGAGTGACATCCACAAGGACTCCAGCAGACACTGAGAGCCGCAGTAGCAAAAGGGGGCAAACTACAGCCTTGAAGCCAGAGACACTCGGGATCAAATTTCAGCTCTCCACCAGCTCACTGTGTGGGCTGCTGACCTCCCCGCTACTGACTGGGGTTTCTCACGCTCTCTGACACACACACAGCCTGGCCCTGGGCGGTGGGTGTCAGCTCAGGGAGAGAGAGAGCAGCATCTTACCGACTGCACAGCGCCTCTTGCATGGCGCGGACCACAGTGGCCCGCACCTTCACATCCAGGGCTTTTGTCTCCTGCTGGGGCTGAAGCTGAGCTGTGGGAAAAGATAGCCATGGGCTCCAGGGACATGAGGAGGGGCAGACTCAAAGGGCTTAAGCAGACAAGGGGGTCCCCATCAGAGGCTTGTGCCCTCACTGGTCTGGGAGCCAAGCCCCAGGCAGCCAGCAATTGCCACCTCTTTGGGGAAGGACTTTAGGCTGGTGGGGGAGGGGAGTAGGGTTGTAACTGGGGCAGGAGCTGGGGGCAAATCCTCCCCTGTTCCCAGCAGTCACCTCCATGGCCCTTCACCTGAGTCCTCCGTCCCTTCTTGAACAGGCTCCCTGTCCACAGCCTCTGCCAGGCCGCACTGTAAGGAGAGATGAGTGTTGTAGGGAGAAGTCCAGCCTCCTGGCCTGGGGTGACTGCCTCCCTCAGGTCTTGAGACCTGACCCACGGCAGCCGAGGCGCCATGGAGCAGGGGTGGCCCTACTCACCTCTGGCCACTCAGCCTTGGAAGAGGGGTCCCTCAAGGGCAGGGACCAGCTTCTCAGAGGGAGGAAGAGAGGGCTCAGAGAGGCTCCAGAGGCCCCTGCTGTCCCTCTCGGAGGAGGTAGCTGGGGCAGGCCATGTGGGCCGGCCAGGATCACCAGCTGGCCCAGACGGGGCCTGTCCCAGTGCACTGGGGACCTGGGGATGCAGCCGGTCCTTCCCTGGCTGCTGAGGTCCTGGGTTCAGGAGGAAAAGCACACGGGACTCGGCCAGGCAGCCTGGCGGAGGCTAGCCCCACCTCTAGCCATTGTTCTGTGTGACCCTGAGCATGTCACACCATCTCTGAGCCTCAGTAACACCTCTGAATAGGTAGAAGTAGCCGCTTTCAGCAGGATTAAGCTTCATCCCCGTGTAAAGCCGCCCGTTCTGTACCTGGTACCTGGCGGGGCTCTCCCTCCTCCTGGGCCTCTGGGCAGGTGAGGCTGAGCTGATATCCATCAAGTCCTCTAGAGCTTCCAGCTTTGGCGGCTGCTGTCCCCCTGCCTGGCCATGGCTGACGCCTCCCAGGAGCTGGATTGTTGGCCCAAAGCCGAGCTGCCCAGAGACAGCACTTGAGGACCGCACAGTGGGGCTGCTGCCCTGTCCCCTCAGAGGGCCTGCAGGTCCCTCCCCCACTGGCCTATGAGCCCCATGACGACAGGGAACGTGCCTGTCTTGGTCTCCACTGTATTCCCAGTGCCTGAAGAAGGCCTGGCTCATAGCAAGGTTCACTAAGTGTCTGCTGGCTGGCTGGCCTCTGTCCCAGGGAGAAGCCTGCTTTCATTCCTACCCCATCACCTCCCCACTAACCCCAGGCCACCTTCAGAGTTAATGGTCACCCTCCTTCTGACCAGACATGCATCAAGGGGGACATAACCTGTCCTGACCACACCCCCTACTCCTCCAGGCTCTCTCATGGCCCTTTCAGGGGCCCTTTCAGGGGCCACTGATTCGTTCTTTGCCTCTCTCTGCAGCGGCCACATGGAGCCACCTCCTCCTCACCCACCTATTCCCCCCGAGAGAAATTCTTTCCCAGTCATTTCAAGGTGCAGAGTAGATTTTGGTCTTTTATGATTGGTCCTGCTCCCTTTTTTTGCTATGGCTTTTGGGAAGCTCAGTATTAACTTTGAGCCCAGAAGTTGTACCTTTTTGGTAGCGTGTGAGGGGTAGTTGTAACAAGATTTTCTCTTCTATTTCTGTTTCCTTGATGCTATTATCCTATTTTAAGTGTGTTTTGATTCTTTTAATTTATTGAAAACCACTGGAATTATTTTGAAAGGAAGTGTGTTTGAAACCTAATCCTTGCACTAATGATCATTCAGCATGGTAGGGCAAGGGGAGTACTTGGCTGCACCAGAAGAGGGCAGGCTAGGGGCCAGGACTACGTCTGCTGTGCGGGACCTGCCCACCCCATGACCCCTGTGGAAAGAGAGGAAGGAGGACAATAGTAAAAAAGAAAAACCTACGTAATACACAAGCTTCACCCCGTGGGGCATTGTCACTTCCTCCTTGGAGAGAAAGAGGATGTAGAGATTAGAATCTGAAGTACCCAGTAACCCCCTGGCAGGGAATTCAGGAAGATGCTCTTTTTGAAAGGAAGTATCATGTTCACTGTGCTGGCATTTATTACAAAAAAAACCTTGGGTGCAATCCAATGTCTATTAAAGGGGGAATGGTTAATAAATGGTGACACATCACACTATAAATCCATTTTAAAAAGGGTAAAGGAACCATAGTAAAAATTACCTTTTGCCAGCGGCTTATAATGTAGTTGGCCCTGGAGGAAGCACATCACACACAATCTTACTGAGGTCTGAGACCACCGAGCTGTTATTGTTATTGTTAGGGTATGTACTATTTCTATCCTTACCATTTTACAGATGTGGAAACTGAGGTTCAGAGAGGCTCTGAGAATTCCTGCAGCTTCTAAACTGCACAGCTAGTGCTAGAACCTGGTTCTGTCTGACTGTGCAGCCCCAGCACTTAATTGCTGAGCTACATAGATATGTGGAAAGATTCATGGAAAGATGTCATGGTGCATTATTGGGAGAAAAAGAAAAAAATAGGTTATGGAACAGTTTCTGTTGCATAAGCCCATTTATGTAAATATATATTTATAGATGCAAAACAAGTTATCCCTAGGGAATGAAATTCCAGAGAGACTTTCACTTTCTATGTGTATACACTTGAGTATTTATGTTATTCAAAATGAGCGTGTATTTCTTTTATAATCAGAAACATATTTTATTAAAAAGCAAGTACAGAACAATATATGTAGTGTGCTACCACTTGTGTTACAGAAAGAATGAATTTTTAAATTTGTACTTGTGTGAATACGCATAAGATATATCTGGAAGTATCCAGAGAACCTAATAACCCTGGCTGCCAGTAGGAAAGAGATTGGGTTCTAGGAGGAAGACTTTGCACTTTTTTTTTTTTTAACCATGGGAATGAATCAGCCTTTCAAAAAAGCAATTGAGAAAGAAGGAGAAAGAAAGAAAACAGGAGACATCTGGGAATAAAGGAGCAGAAAAGAGATTAAGCCACCTGGGCGAGGTGGCGCATGTCTGTAATCCCAGCAGCTTGGGAGGCGGAGCCAGGAGGATTGCAAGTTCGAGACCAGAGGAAGTCTATGTAATTTAGCGAGACCCTGTCTCAGGAAGTAAGGGAAAAAAAATAATAAAAGGGCTGGGGGTGCAGCTCAGTGGTCCAGCACTTGCAAAGCATGCAGGCGAGAGGTCCCGGGATCAACCCCCAGTACCACACACAAAAAAAAGAGAGATTAAGCCCAGCCCTTCACAGTTTAAAGCCTTGGGCTGACCCGGGTCTTAGGGGTCTTCATACCAGCTATATGAGGCTCCAAAACAGCAGGCTACCGAATCAGATGAGCAAAGACTTTAGATGCTGGATGAATCAGACCAGAATGCAAAACACGTCCATATAATATGTTTAAAGAAGTAGAGGAACAGGTCAAACATATGAGTGGAAGGCAAAAGGATATTTAAAAGATAAACCAGTTGGGAACCAAATGCAAGTGCTGGAATAAAAATATATAAGCACAATTAAAATTAAAAATGCAACATATAGTTTTAATAGCCTATTAGATAAAGCTGAAACCAATTAGTGACCTTAAAAGACAGTTTTGAAGAAATTACTTAGACTATTCACAACACTGAGACTGGGAAATGCAGTCAAAAAGACACAAATGATAGAGTGAAAAGGGCTAATTATTCTAACTAGCATTCCAGAGGAAAGAGAAAATGGGGCCGAGGCAGTATTTAAAGGTACATGGCTAAGAATATTCCAGAACTGATAAAAGATAGTGATTCACAGATTCGAAAAGCTTGATGAATTTCAAACAGGAAAAATAAAAGGAAATCCACACCTGGATGCATCAACACCAGTGATGAGGGCATCTGAAAAGAATCAAGAGAAAAAATAATAGCTAGCAAGAGCTTTTAAAATGTGCTACTCCTCTGGTGAGTGCTTTACATATTAGTTCATTTAATCCTCTCCATAACCCTCTGAGGGGCTGGGGTTTGGCTCAGTTGGTAGAGGGCTGCTCTGCGGTCTCTGAGGCTTTGGGTTCGATCCCCAGCATGCAAGAACGGGAAAAGGACATGGCAATCCACTCCCAAAGCAATCCCGAAACAATCAGCCACTGAAAACCCCATGAGGGCCGCTATGAGTCATACACAACTTGATGGCACCTAAAAACAATGAACATCATAATCCTATGAAGTAAGTACTCCTACCGTTATTGCCTTCATTTGACAGAAGAGGAAACTGACATACAGAGAGGTTAATTAGCTTATCCAAGGTCACACAATTAGCAAACCAAAGGGCTGAGATTTAAGTCAAGGCAGTCTGATTCTAGAAAGTCACACTTTTATCCACTGTGTTATAATGTCATTCTCTAGAAGACACTATCTATAATTGGGATTGGCAATTAGTCTAACAGTTAATTTCTCAATGGTAATAGTGAAAAGCAAAACAAAGCAGAATTGTTTTTCTTGTTGTTTTGAGATAGTCTTTTTTTTCTAGCCAAGGATGGGCTTGAATTTGTGATGATTCCCCTGTCTCCTCCTCCCAAATGCTGGGATTATAGGCACGTGCCATCACACCCTGCTAGAATGTATTTTCAATGTGCTTGAAGAAGATAAATGTTAATTGTAGATCCAGACAAAATATTTTTTAAGAATAAAGATGAGTTAAAGATATTGTAGGAAAAAAAAGCGTTTTTCTTGATAATCTTATTTTACTCAGTAAACAAAATGCTAAAAGATGAACTTGAGACAGAAGGAAAGAAAAACTATCCTACTTACAAAGGTGAGCTCCAATGAGAAATTTGGGGCAAAGAAAATGATAAGTATATTGTTATATCTAAACAAACATTGTATGAAACTACAATAACAGCGTATAATTTGTCAGCTTAAAAAAAATAAAATAGGACCGATTTCCTGGATAACAGCAGCACACAAATTGGGAAGGTGCACACTTGAAACTAAAGCATTCCAAGATCCTTATATCATTTCGGGGGGAGAAAGATTGTAACTACTTTTATGCTTTCATAAATTATGCATGCATGTTAAAAATTCTAAGAGAACCACCAAAAGAATATAAATGGAACACAGAAAACTTCTAAATTACCCCAGAGAAAAAGGAATAAGAATCATAAGAAAATAAGAAAAATAATCAAGAGCCAGGCGTGGTGGCGCACACCTGTAATCCCAGCGACTCAGGAGGCAGAGGCAGGAGGATCACAAGTTTGAGACCAGAAGAGGTCTGCATAATTTAGCAAGACCCTGTCTCGAAAAGTAAAAAACTGGGCTGGGGTTGCAGCTTAGTGGTACAGCACTTGCAAAGCATGCAAACGCAAGACCCTGGGTTCAACCCCCAGTGCAGCCAAAAAAAATAAGAAAAAGAAAGAAAGAAAAATAATATAAAAGGAGGAAATAAAAGGGGAAGGAGCACAGAAATGCAGAATATATGCAAAACACAAAATAAGGTACTAGGAATAGACAGAAATAAATCAATAGCTACAAGAAACATACATGGCCCTGGATGTGATGGGACATGCTTGTAATCTCAGCATTTGAGATGCTGAGGCAGGAGGATTGCAAGTTTCAGGCCAGCCTGGGCTACATAGTGAGACCCATCTCAAAAGAAAAAAAAAAGTGCTGGGCACGGTGGCGCATGCCTGTAATCCCAGCGGCTCGGGAGGCGGAGACGGGAAGATCGCAAGTTCAAGACCAGAGGCAGTCTTCATAATTTAGTGCAACCCTGTCTCAAAAAGTAAAAAAAAAAAAAAAAAAAAAAAAAAAAGAAAAGAAAAGAAAATTTAATACGTCAGATAAATACAAAAATTATCAGACCTTTAGAGAAAGAAAATCCAATTATAAAGTATTTATAAAATCTATTTCCAGCCAGATGTGGTAGTGCATGCCTATAATCCAGCACTTAGAGGCTAAAGCAGGAGGACTGTGAGATGAAGGCCAGCCTGGGCTACATATCAAGTTCCAGGCTGACCTGGGCTGTACAGTAAGACCCTGTCTCACAACAAAACAAAACAAATCTATTTATAAAATATAATGATGCTATAAAAGTTAAAAGAAAATAATGAACTACATGAACAGGCATACCAACTAAGGTAAAGCTTGTAGTTACATTGATACCAGATTTAAAAAGACCTTAAAGCAAGAAACAATAAGAAGCAAATACCTTATAATGTAAGGATAAGCAATTTCATCAGGAAGCTATCTGTAACAATTCTAAACATATAAGCATGTAATAACATAATCTCAAAAACTATAAAGCAGTGCCGGGCGCAGTGGCACATGCCTGTAATCCCAAGCAGTTTGGGAGGTGGAGGCAGGAGGATCGCAAGTTCGAGACCAGAGGCAGTCTGTGTAATTTAGCGAAACCCTGTCTCAAAAAGTAAAAAAATGGGCTGAGGGTGCAGCTCAGTGGTCCAGCTCTTGCAGAGCATGCAAGTGAGAGGCCCTGGGTTCAACCTCCAGTACCAAAAAAACAAAACAAAGCAAAGCAAAAACTATAAAGCAAAAATTTCCAGAACTACAAGAAGAGAGAAATTCATCATTACAGCAAGCACACATCTCTTTTTGATAAATCAAGCTGACAAAATAATCGGTAAGTATAAAAAAGATTCATCAAAACGAAAGCTTAATCTGTGTGTGTGTGTGTGTGTGTGTGTGTGTGTGTGTGTGTGTGTGTTATATAACATATATACATATATACATGTTGTTGTTGTTAGGTGCTGTCGAATCGTGTCCGACTCATAGTAACCCTCATAGAATTTTCAATGGCAGATTGTTTTGAGATTGCCTTGGGAGTGGGTTGCCACGTCCTTCTCCCATTTTTGCAGTGCTGGGAATCAAACTTGGGACCTCAGAGACTGCAGAGCAGCGCTCTACCAACTGAGCTAAATCCCAGCTACATATATACATATATAACATATATATGTTATATAACATATATAACATTACACACACACACAAACACTATTCCTAACGACTGTTGTTGTTGTTGTTGTTAGGTACCGTCGAGTCGGTATCCGACTCATAGCGACCCTTACAGGGTTTTCAATGGTTGACTGTTTCGGGATTGCCTTGGGAGTGGATTGCCAGGCCCTTCTCCCATATTCCTAACGACTAGAGAATACATATTCCTTTCAAGTATATAGGTAAAGTACATGAAAACTGAGCACAGGTTGGGCCATAAACTAAATATTAACATTTCAAAATATTATTATTTTGAAGACCAACACTGCTCTATAGAAATGTAAACCGCATGTATGCTTTAAAGTTTTCTAGTAGTCACATCTAAAAAAGGTAAAAAGAAATAAATTAATTTTATATTTTAACTCAATATATCTAAAATGTGATCATTTCAATATGTAATCAATATAAAAATCTTGAGTGTTTTTCTTTTTTTGATACTAAGTCTTTACATTTGAGTTTATTTTTTTTTAGGCACTGGGGGAGTTGAACCCAGGGCCTCACGCTTGCATGTTTTCCAAATGCTATACCACTGAAGTGAACCCCCAGCCCATTTTTTTCACTTTTTAATTTGAGATAGGGTCTCACTAAATTATGCAGACTGCCTCTGGTCTCAAATTTGCTATCCTTTTGCCTCAGCCTCCCGAGTTGCTGAGATTACAGGCGTGAGCCACCAGGCCTGGCTTCAGTATGTGTGCATTTTTTACACTTATTAGTTGAACTAGCCAAGTTCCATGTGCTAAATAGACACAGTGATGAGTGGTTACCACATCAGACAACTCAGATTAATGGCCACCTTCTCAGACCATGATACGATTAAGGTAGAAAGCAATAATGACAAAAGAACATGCTTGGAAATGAAGAAATGTGCTCTAAATAACACAAAGAAAAATTGTAATAGAGATTATAAAACATTGAGATTGATAAGAAAGACTATTAAAGTCTGTGATGAAACTGAGCTCTTTTTTTTTTTTTTTTTTTTTTTTTTGAGACAGGTCCAGATATATATAGCTCAGGATGGCCTTGAACTCACTAGGTACCACAGGCTGGCCTTGAACTTTTGATCCTCCTGCCTCAGCCTCTCACGTGCTGGGATTACAGGTGTGCACCACCATGCCCAGCTACTCCGCATCATTTTTAAGATGTTACAAAATAACAATAAACTGAAAGAAAGATGATATTGAAAACAAGCATAAAATGGAAAGGAACAAACCAAAAACTTGTTCTTTGAAAAACTGTCAATCCTGTAACAAGACTGATTAAGGAAAAGAGAGAAAGTATTATCTGACAATATTGTTGTTGTTATTAGGTGCCATCAAGTCCATGTCCAACTCATAGCAACCCTATGTACAACAGGCGAAACACTATTGTCAGTGCTTCTCTGCCATTCATAGGGTTTCCAATGGCAAATTGTTTTGGGGGAGTGGGTTGCTGGGTCCTTCTCCCAAGCCTACAGCACCTGGTGTTCCCAGGTGGTCTCCCATCCAAGTACTAACCAGGCCTGACCCAGCTTAGCTTCAGAGATCTGACAGGATCAGACGCCACAGTGGCATGGCTGCAGGCATTGGACAATATTAGGCATGAACAGTTATTAATGCACAGACATTAAAAGGGGCTATTATAAAATATGTTATGCCAATATGTCAATAAATTTGAAAATGCAGATGACATGGATACCTATCTAGAAAAATATAACTTACCAAAATGGACTCAAGGGGAAAAAAATTCCCTATAACCATAACATAAATTGATCCAGTAAGGCAGGAATCTTCCAGGCTTTTCTTTAAGCCAGTGATGCTACCAAAATATCCAAATACCAAATAATCCCAATCTTATACAAATTATCCCAGAGAACAGAAAAAGAGAGAACAATGTATGATTCATTCTATGAGGCTAGCAAAACCTTGATACAAAACCTCACAAGGTCAGTATGAGAACAAACCATTTCAGACCAGTTGACTCATCAAACGAAATACAAAAATTACAAACAACATAGTATAAAAAAGGATTCAAAAATATAAAAATAATAGAACATTATCAGGTTGGGTTTGTTTCAGGAAGGTAATATTGGCTTAACACTTAAAAAATCCATTAAATTTACTACATTAATAAATTAGAGGATAAAAATTGTATTATGATCCTGCCAAATGCATTATGCATTCAGAATAATTAGCAAACCAGGAACAGAAGAAAACTTCCTTAATCTAATAAAGAGGATCAATAGAAAAGCTTCATGCTTTTCTTCTTTCATAGTAGAAAAACAGCAGACCTCATACAGTGAAATGATGACCAAATTTCCTTTAGTACCAAGGGCTCCTGCTATCACAACTTCTATTCAAATTATTCTAATGGTCTCAGCTAGCACAGTAAGGAAGGGAAGGAGGAGAGGCAAAGAACAGAAAAGGAAATAACAAAACTACCATTTGTCTATATAAAAAACAAGCTGCTAGTTGTCTATATATGATTGTATGGAAAACAGGAAAAATCCTAATAGATGAATTATATGAATTTATTAAAGAGTTCCACAAGATTTCTGGATACAAAGTCAATAACCAAAAGTCAACAGTATTTTTTATATGTCAGCAATAGCTAGGATCTGCAATTTTTAAAGTTACCGTTTTATAAAAGTGTCAAAAATATAAAGTAGTTATAATCAGACATTATGAGCCTTCTGAGGGAAAGAATATCCCACTACCTACAAAGTCATTTGAGTCAAAAAGTGAATCCAATTTTAATAAAACCTCTAGATTCAAACACGAGTTTACAGGAACTATAGACAACAGAGGCCTGTGATGACTAATCTTGATTGTTGACTTGACTGGATTGAGAAGCACCTGTTGTTGTTGTTAGGTGCCATCAAGTTCAGTGCGACTCATAGCAATCCTATGTACAGCAGAACGAAACCCTCCTCGATTCTGTGCCGAGCACACCATCTTATTTATGTTTAGGCCCATTGTTACAGACAGGTTTTCCTTTTTTTCATTAACCTACTACTCTCCCAAACATAATGTCCTTCTTTAGGGATTGGTCCCTACTGACTACATGTCCAAAATACCTAAGACAGTGTAGCCATCCTTGCTTCCAAAGAGCACTCTGGTTGCACTACTTCTAGGACAGATCTGTTGGTTCTTTTGGCAGTCCATGGTATATTCAATAGATGTCTCCAGCACCATAATTCAAAAGTATCAGTTCTTTTCCTGTCTCCTTTGTTCAATGTCCAGCTTTCACAACCATATGATGTGACTGGAAATGGCATGGGTCAGACGCACCTTTTTCTTTAATGTGACATCTTTCCTTTCCACTACTGTAAAAAGATCTTTTGCCACAGCTTTTCCCAAAGCAATGAGTCTTTTGATTTCTTGACTGCTCCTTCCATGGGTGTTGATTGTAGAGCCAAGTAAAGCAAAATTGTGGACCTCAATCTTTTCTCCATTTATTGTCAAGTTGGACACTGATCCAGTTGTAAGGATTTTTGTTTTGCTGATGTTAAGTTGCAATCCATACTGAAGGCTATGTTCTTTGATCTTCATCAGTAAATGTTTCAAACCTTCACTTTCAGCAAGCAGAATTGTGTCATCTATAATGCAGGTTGTTACGGAGTCTTCCTCCAATCCTGAATGGCATGTTCTTCTGCATAGTTTCTCAGATTATTTGCTCAGCATAGAAATTGAAGAGATATGGTGAAAGGATACAGCCCTGACCCACACCTTTCTCAACTTTAAACCAAGAGGTGTTTCCTTGTTCTGTTCAAATGACTGCCTCCTGGTCCATGTACAGATTCCTCATGATTACCATTAGGTGCTCTGGGAGATTAGCAAAGCACGCTTCTGGGTGAGTTTGTGCAGGTGTTCCAGAAAGGATTAACTAAGGGTGAAAGACCTGCACTGAATGTGGGTGGCACCATCCCTAAGGATGGGGGCCCTGATGGAATAAAAGGGGAAGAAAGAAGAAGCCCACTAGCACAGGTTCTCTCTCTCTCTCTCTCTCTCTCTCTCTCTCTCTCTCTGCTTCCTGGCAACCATGAGGTGAGTTGCTCTACATTTCCACACCATCCCCACCATGATGGACTAAAACCTCCAAAACTGTGAGCCAAAATAAATCTTTCCTCCCTTAAATTGTTTTTCTTGGGTATTTGTTGCAATGACAGAAAAACTGCCTAACACAAGCACTACATTTAACTATTATGCCACAGGGATGCAATAAACTGTAGGAAAAACAATCTTGTTTCTTCTGATTACTAGAAAAAAAAAAAAGGAATGGAGAGCCTAATATTAAATGAGAGATAAAAGAAATATCAACCAAATTTAATGGGTAAAACTCATTTGGGTCTTTACCTTAAAGGGTGTGGTGGTGCATGCCTGTAATCCCAACACTCAGGTAGCTGAGGCAGGAGGATCACAAGTTGGAAGGCCAACCTGGGCTACATGTGAGTTTGAGCTCAGTATGGGCTATACAGCAAGACTCTGTCTCAAAAAAAGACAAACTATAAAAATAAATTATCATCTTTGTGAGACTACTGGAAATTTGGATACTGAATAAATATTTGATGCTATTAAAGAATTATTGCCAATTTTTAGGCAAGACAACACACAATGGCTAAGGTTGGATGTGAGTACAAGGGAGTTCATTCCAGGAGCTGGCAATTATTTTCTGTAAAGAACCAGAGAGAAAATATTTTAGGCTTGCCAGTGACAAAGATTCTCTCCTTGAACAAACTCTATCCAGGCTCCTCTGAGTCCTCTTCTGAACTAGTCCTCAACTTTTATCTATAAAGATTTTAATAAATATAAACATACTTTCTTTCTTTCTTTCTTTCTTTTTTTTTTTTTTTTTTTTTTTTGGTACTGGGGTTGAACCCAGGGCCTGGCACTTACATGCTTTGCAAGGTGCTGGACCACTGAGCTGCACCCCCAGCCCATTTTTTTTACTTTTTTAAAACAGGGTCTCGCTAAATTACACGGACTGCCTCTGGTCTTGAACTTGGGATCCTCCCGCCTCTGCCTCCTGAGCCGCTGGGATTACAGGCATGCGCCACCGCGCCCAGCACACAAACAGTTTCTAAGAGCTCAAAACCACATTTGTTAAGGTGACCCTTGACTCTCTTAAAGTACCTGTGAAAGGAAACTCAAAGCTGCCTCCCGAATTTACTGTTTGTTCTGCAAACACCTGAGGATAGGGCCTCCGTCTCCTCATCTCTACAGGAGAATAGAATCGTAACTTTGAAATCTACCAGCTAGCAGACAAAACTGGCCTAATCACATTTATACTAACTAATCCTTTGTAATTTTCCACCTTCCTGACCCTGCCAACCCCCTGTTTGTTCCTGTCTCTATTCCTCCATTCTTTCTTTAAAATGCCCAATTACTTCTGTGCAAAAAGAAGCTGAGTTAGGTTTACACTGCACTGTTTTTCCTATTGCAGTAGTTATTGCTGGCTAAAATCTATTCTTACCACTTCAACTGGTGCCTGGCTTTTTTATCATTGACCATCGACTATATGGTCTCTGTTGTAACTGCTCAACTCTGCCACTATAGCATGAATTCAGTCACAGATAATATGTAAACACAAAGTCATGTCTACTTACAAAACCAGGTGATATAGCCAATCTACGGGGCATAATTTACCAGCCCCTGCTTACAATCTACTTTTACACATATATGGAGAATATCCCATAACAAAAAGATAGATAGATAGATAGATAGGAAGGATAGAATGTATGTATGTATTTAGGAATAAACCTGAAAAAGATGTGCAAAATTTTATGGTGAAAATGTAAAATTGTGTTGAAAGACATTAAAGAAGATAAAAATAAATGCAAGAATATACCATTTTCATGGATTAGAGACTCAATATTGTAAATATGTTAGCTCTCCTTGAATTGGTTTATAGGTTCAACATATTTCAAATTGAAATCCCAATGGTTTTGTAGGAGAGTGTAAACAAGAAGATGATTATAATATTTACAGAAAAAATAAAAAAATGTAAACATGAAGATCTTTCTGAATACAATAAAGTTGGGAGAACTGTCTCAGCAGATCTCAAAAGTTGTTAAAAGCTACTTTAACTAAGATGTGTAATATCAGCAAAGGGATAGAAATTTGAATGAT
This sequence comes from Pedetes capensis, assembly GCA_007922755.1. Taxonomy (NCBI): domain Eukaryota; kingdom Metazoa; phylum Chordata; class Mammalia; order Rodentia; family Pedetidae; genus Pedetes; species Pedetes capensis. Next base: position 249,679 of record VMDO01000070.1, on the reverse strand, counting down.
ATGAGTACAGGGAGACCAGAAACTAAATCTCACATACAAGGAAACTTGATTTATGACAAGATCTGGCATTGTATATAAGTGGGGGAAAGCAGAATTTTCAGTAAAGGGTGTTGGAACAATTATGTATCGATAAAAATCATTTAATTAGATCCCTACCCTGTGTCACTCACAAAAAAAAAAAAAAAAAAAAAAAAAA